>JASANG010002686.1:0-83607 GCA_030248215.1 Enoplolaimus lenunculus
ATCATTCAATACAAAAAATTGTAATCCCTTCCTGAGGGACTATGGCCAATAAAAATTCCTGATTATGATGTCAGGACAAGTATATATTTATGCCTATAGCATATTCATTGTGTAAAAAATCACACAATGACATATTGACATCTCAGACAGTGTATAAAAGAGAGTGGGTAGTGACAACGCGTGCACCCAAATGGAGGGACATTTTTTTACAAACGTGCGTGCATTTTGAATCATGGACTACAAAATTATTACACTGTTTTCTAAGCGGTTTTGTGCCGGAAATGAATTGCAGACGCGTATTTAGTATTTTTAAGCACAGCTGTGCCTCTGCCGTCCGACTTTCCATTATTTTATTAGTACCCGAAAATTACACCGTCAACTGAATATCATATGATATTCGTTGTAAGTTTGGAAATCATATGATATTCGCATAAATGTCCCACAGTATCATGTGCCATACCGACTCTTGTACACATTGATCTTCTGTGAGCGGTGGTTTGTAAGTAAATGTCACATGACATTCGAGTTTTGTGTGTTCATCCGATATGAGTGCTCGAATTTTAACGTTGACGTCGAATTAACATGGGACAAACCGTGTCCCGCCTGTCCCCGGTTATAACGTGAATCCCGCATTAGAAGCGCAACGCAAGGCGAGAATCGCGCTGCAATTGCAGTAACCGAAACAACTACAATAATAACAACAACAACAGCAGCACACTGGCTCATACATTGTCCAGCGCTAACGTCGGCCCGTATACGACACTTAACGGACCCATGCCCCGATCTCGGCGTCCTGCGGACAAACCCCGCGGGGGTGGTAGCGTTTGCCCGGAGAACTCTGTATTCTTCGTTACGCTATGCCGCCAACAACAACAACAACCACAACAACAGCAGCAGCAACAGCAACAACAACAATAATAACAACAACAAGAACAACAAGAACAAGAACAAGAAAAACAACCAACAACAACAACAACAAGAACAACAAGAACAAGAACAAGAACAACAACCAACAACAACAACAACAAGAACAACAAGAACAAGAACAAGAACAAGAACAACAACCAACAACAACAACAATAATAATAACAACAACAACAATAACATCAACAAAAACAACAAGAAAATGAAAATTATGAGCCGTGGGTTCGAAAGACCTCAGGGCATAGGCCTTGTGCTAGAGTACGAAGAGTTATTTGATTGTATTTTTCTGTTATTTTTACCTATGAATAACTCAGGGTTATACCGTTTTGTCGCAGGATTAAGCTTAAGCTTTAACCCACTTTTTAGCTTAGGTTTACACCTGCATGTAAGCTTATTGTTACGTTTAGAAATTATTTATACCAATGCTGAAACCCTGAATTGTACATAGGTTTTATTTCTAATATAAAAAATAAAAAGAAACAACGATACAATAAAAAACAAAACCTGCGGCTGGTTGCACAGCTACCAGGGACGGCCCCTACGGCGATGGGGTAACCTGACGCTCAAGTGGTGGGTTGGGGATAATCCTCCGTGGACCATTGCAATCCTGGTCAATGTTACTTTTAGACTCATAGCTGTAAATTAAGCGTATTCTTAAGCCTAAGGCAACGCAAAAGATAATGTAAAGTATGAGTTTACTATAAAGCAGAGGCTTAAAAAAGTAATGCTGCTAAAAGTAACGTAAACCAAACTTTAGGACTTGGAATTAATACTGAGTTTCATACGCTGCTACTAACAGGTACTGATTTTGAAATATACTATGCATTGTAACGTTGAAACTTAGTATTTCATACAATATGGTTTTTAAACAAGTAAAGATAAATAATTTTGATCAATTGAAATTACCATTTTCTTATTCAAAATTATATAAAAACCACAAGGTGTATTAAGTTTTAACTGACACAAACATACAAAAATATAATGACCGCAATTAGGATTTTTTGAAAATTTAACTAAGTTGATTTTTAAGCATAGCAAAAACTCGCTATATACAGCTTTTGTAGGATTGATTAAAATTATAAGGTTTTTACGCACGTAATATGTCTGTGTATACATAATATACTGAGAGGCTAAATCCTAAGTAGTTTTTTTACACTGCTAAACATATAATGGTTGTTATTTACTACGCAGCTTAGTCATATATTTTTAAAAAATTTGGAATTCCTATGGTTGCTCGTTTGGGAGACACTGACATCAAGCATCTTTACCGTGGGTTAGGTGGATCGAACGTATTGCCCCTAACACGACACGGCAGGGCAGGCTGTAAAATGTCAGTCGTTTGGTCAAAAAACAAAATACCCAGGGAGGCGCCACTCGTGTATGAGTCTAGCGCAAACGAGCGACCGCAAAGGGATTTGGTACCTCGCCTGGTAACTAATGATGTCGATCATCTCCCACATAACCAGAAGCTGCCTGGGTGTGACGAAGTTACCAGGCGTGCACGGCACTTAGAAAGCTCATACATACGTAACAACATAATACGTAATACGTAGTTTTCATTTTTTACCGCTTTTCACTTTAAAGTGCATAAAGAAGCAGTTTGTGTCGAGCTGAGGCGAATTCTGTTGAATTTTTGTGATGGGCCGAGTCAATTTAACCCATTGCATAGAACAGGCTTGTATTGGTATAAACATATTTCTAAACCTAATGCGGGGTTCACGTTATGACCGGGGCAGGCAAGACACGGTTTGTCCCATGTTGATTCGACATCAAGGTTAAAATTCGGGCTCTTATATCGGGTCAACGGACAAAACTCGATTGTCATGAGATTAGCTTACAAATCACCGCTCTCAATTGTTCAATGTGCACAAGGAACGGTCTGTCACGTGATACTGTGGGACATTTATTCGAATATCATATGGTATTCCAAAATTTCAACGAATATCATATGATATTCAGCGGACAATGTAACCTTTGGGTACTAATAAATGAATAAAAAGTTAGACGGCAGCCGCACAAATGTTCTTAAAATACCAAATGCACACCTGCAAATCGTTTTCGACGCAAAAGCGCTTAGAACTACAGCTTAAAAATTCAAAAATTCAAATTTCCAATTCTACTATCATATAATATTCAACAGGACAATATGGGTAGGTTACCTCAAGCATGCAGACATTTGAAAATATGTCATATGATATTCGCAGATAATACCACGAATATCATATAATATTGGAAATTCAAATATTGCAAAAACCAATGAAATTACACAGTAAATTAATTCCCTTATTTAGCGCTTTCCGGAGCTTTCCGGAGACACCTTTTAGACTGTAACGACAAAGTCCGACAATTCACGCAACTTTTTATTTCATATTAACATAATGCGCAAACAGTATACAATATGTCCGTCAATGCAATAAACTCTATGCGGACATTTTTTATTTAGAGATAAAATTTCCGCACACAGTTACGCAAAAACAGTATAGCTAGCATTTTTAAGCACAAGATATTTACCATAATATCCTATGATCAGGGTGCAACAAGAATTCTGGTTTCGGTAGTAAAATACGGTACTTTTCACTATCCGGTTCCGATATAAATCGAGTATTATTTTCGGTATTGAAAATTTTTATTTGAAAATTTTAGAAAAATTGGCAAATAAACTTATTTTTCTAAAGTTGCCTGTAGGGTGTATTGCCAAAATTTTCAATTTTTGCCATGCTCTGTAACGTTTCGATCTGCAACATTTGACCGAGGATTTTGAAATTAAGAATGGTGTGTTTGCACAATTAAAAGCGATAAATAGCGATAAAATGGTTCCGGTACGGTTCCGGTTCGGGTATTTTTTAATTTTGCAGTTCCGGCTCCTGTATTTTATAATTCCGATTGCACAGGATAACATGTGACAGTTGCCAACACGTTAGTTAACACGAAGTCTTGTGAGTAGTGTTCAAACAGGATATTTCTGCGCTCTGCACCGAAACCATTTGCGTTATAATTATTCAAAAATATTTTGTTTGTTTTTAAACTTTCATAATCGTCACCACCTGTATGTCCATTTATCTGAGTTTATTTATGCAACTACCAATTATGTTATGTATATATTAGGTTATTCACATAGCTAGCTTAAGTATACTTTCTTTTTTCTTTCTTGAAGAATAAGGTGAACATGGAAGGTCCGCACTCCAGCACCTGTGCCGCTTACAGTGCCAAACTATGCAGATTTAATTCATCACTGACAAAGAGCACAAGTATAAAAGTTAAAACATATACGAAGCCAAGAGAGACACGTAAAATAACTCAAATTAACTTTTTTCAGGACTGGCGAAAAGGAATCGAAATTCATCGTGTTTTATTTCTTATTTTATTTACCACTTTCAGACAGGTCCACATGAAAAATAATCACAGAACTCCAATACACATAAAACAGCGATAAAAATTATACCTTGATGTGTTGGCCTACTATCTCCTTTGTTTGCAATTCATTTGTTTGATATTCAGAGCAAGTAGAGAACCCATGTCATTGAAAACAATTTATGTTCAAAAGGCAAGTACAAACAAATTGTACGAAAAATTGATACATAAAAATCAGCAAATGCAGTAGACATCCGTTCTTTCTGAACGTTGAGCGGAATAACGGGAACTTGTTTTTGGTCTCGGTTTGTTGTAACCCGCACGGCCGTGAACCTCATACCGCTGCCGATTAAACGGAACCGAAATTCACATCTTGCTGACTGCAATGTTTTGGTGGTCAGAAAGGTTTGCTTTAACTGAAATAATGATTACGTATATTTTTAGGCTATTTAATTATCTACTCGCGTTGTTGAATAGAATATCACGTATATACATTGCGAATAGCAAATAGCCCTATAATTCTCAAAAGATTACTAAAGATTTATTCAAACATGGTTTCGTTGGGAGAGTAAGTCTCTATTAACAATATCAATAGTTGTTTGCAACTCTTGATGTTTCAATAGACTTAGATAGCGTAACTCAGACTCTGTTAATAATTTGCTATCAGTTGCTAATTTGTATATGGTTTTTAGTTATTTTGCTTTGGTATTTTTACTATTATGTCAGCGTAAACCAGTATTTATTGGCTGATTAAGGCAAGCGTTTTACAAGACCGATTTATACGTCTGTTTTGTGGTGTGCTAAATAGTCGGATTATTATTAATGTATATAAAGTTTTGTTTTAGCATTTTGCCGAAGCCAAAGAAAGACACCGATGATGACAGCTGGACGAAAAAAGATTGGTGGTTCAAACAGCACGATGTAAGAATGTCTGAAGAGTTTATGCATGATTGTATCATGGTGCCTGCGTGTTCCCTCCAATAGTGTCAGAGATTGAAAAATCGATTCCTGCACCTGTTTCGGCATTGCAGAACGTAGGAATCGAGTTTTTACGGTGTTGTGCAAAATTATTTAAACATTAAAAAATTTTGGTTGCTAAATTATAAAATCATTATAGATCAAATTCAAAAGAATGCCTTTCATCTGGTTCGGTTTAGTTATTATAGTAGATAGATTAAAATACTTGATGAGTAATTTTGTAAGACTGATAAAAACGCAGAAGAAATCACGAAAACTCGCTTAGCGACCTTTTTGATTGTTTACAAAAATTAAAGAATTTGTTGATGACAAATTATTTTAAATTATTTCCGGTTTCTGTTATGCCAAATTCGGATATTTAGCGTTTACCCATTTCAATATAGTAAATAGCACTACATAAGACACACCAAGACATACAGAACAAAGAACAAAGATGCAGAAGCAAGTGAATGAGTAGCACGGTGTTCATTAAAAATAAACTATATATGCAATGAAAGTTTTTGACGATATTCAGAATACATATCGGGCTGGTTATAATACCGGAACCTTATATTATAAAGAAGGATGTATATATTTATTTCGGTAACATCATTGTTATGTTAATTTCATGGCTATATTATGATTTAGACTGTTTTAACAATGGCAGTGAAAGAACCACCGCCGTATGGCAAACGTAAAGACTGGCAACCAAGAAGTGAAGAGGTTAGCTTATCATAATCTATTAGTTGCATGTTGTAATTTCATCTAGCATTCACCAGCATAATTAGTGTAATTTATTTATCATTAGAATAATAGATGCAAGCAAGCACTTAATAATAAAACCTGTTACGGCATCGTATTGGTAGTCTTTCCGACGTAGGCACCAGGAATGAGATTCTTTGTTTGGTCAATCCTTTGCTAAACTGTTCTTTTTGTGCATAGTGTATTGCAATATGAGTGCAAACCAGAATTCCAGTTCCGGTTGGGGCATTTGGTTGAAAAAGTTCTGTTTCCTCTTCCCATTAATGTGTAGTTCGATCGTATTCGGAACTGAGTTTAAAATTTGTGCTTGGCTATGGTTTAATCGTGTAAAACTGAACAATTTTTTACATTGTCTCGCAGTTTGCTGTTCCGATTCCTATATTGTTCCGTTTGGCAGCATGATTGCAAGTCGTTTATTTGTATTGATCTTAATGCTTTTAAGACTGAACTGATAACTTATATATAAGCTATTTGTTGTGTTACAGGATTTCGGTGATGGTGGAGCGTTTCCTGAAATCCACTTTGCACAGTATCCTTTGGGTCTTGGAAAAACGAAAAAACATGTGGATCGAACAAAGGAAGGAACCTTGGCCCTACAACTGGACAGTGAAGGCAAAATTCAGTACGACGCAATTGCCCGACACGGGCACGCGAATGATAAAGTGAGTGAATGGTTTTGACAAACTAGGAGTTCTAATCTCAAATCGCCCTAGTATTTTGTTATGTCTATTATTAGGTTTTCAGTCCAGTGTACTGGTATAGTTCTGGATTTATCAGTAATTTAAATCCGTGTGGCTATTTCAAAGTGTAAATTTAAAAATGGTGATTTCAGGATTACAAAATGTTTTGTTAACTGGATGTCTTACCACCATGGTTATTTTATTTTGCAAGCTACGATTTTGGGTTTTCAACTGATCCTAATTGTAGCAGCGAGTAAGCGATTGTTGTTCAAAAATAGGCATTACTACCAGGGTGTCAACAAAGGTTCGGATTCGGATTTGGAAAAAACTGGCCGTTCGGATTAGGATTCGGTTGTGAAAAAGCCGAATCCAACAGTGTTCGGCAATATGTTTTTCTGTTTAAAACAATAAAAATTCTATTATATTAATAAAAAATTTTTGTTTCAGGCCACACATCTCAAAACTGAGGTCGGGCACGAAATACATAAACGTTTAAAAGTTATGCGGCGGGCATTGCGTTTATATTCTGAAACATTATAAATATAACTGAAAAGCAAATTAGCAATGGATTCGGATTCGGTCAAATCGTAGATTTTATGCCACCCTGATTACAACAAACCTCTGTAATAAATAAGTTGAACCGCAAATGCACCTTCGCATTCTAATTTCGTTTCACTCAACATAAAGTGAATTTGTTCTACCACCCGTTTAGTTCATGAATTTAATTGTTGCTCGTTATGGATTTTAAGTGAAACCTTGCTTGCATTTTACATTTTAGGTGATTTATACAAAACTGTCGGATATGAAAGAAAAAGAATTCGAAGTAGAGGATGAAGCATTGCGTAGGCCCGATCCAGATGAAATCAAGAATGTAAGTGTAGTAGAGTGCTTTGTAACAGTCGACAGTGGTTGGAACAGAGGGTGGCATTTTGAGCTGCCACCCACCCCGAAATGCTATATCTGGCTTCTCCACAGCGGGGGGGCAGCACTTTTCGAAATTTTCATTTTCCCCCCGGCGAAAATTTTGCCGCCCCCAGGAAAGGCCCCCCGGCGAATTTTCGGCCGCCCCCCAGCAAAATGCCCCCCCAGCAAATTTTTTTGCTGGGGGGGGGGCAGGACTTTTCTAAGCCAAAAATTTTCAATCTTAAAACATAAAGACCTGGACTTTTTTTGAGGCGGACATTCGGCAAAATGTGATTTTATATTACGCTGAGTACTCATAATTTTTAGTAGCGTTACAAATACCGGTAGTTACTAGTACAATTCAATAATGAAATGAAAAAAGCACAATTATATAAAGACCGTTTTAGGGCATACAGCATTCGAAAGTACCTTGCAGCAACAAGTTCAACCCGCCTGAGCCTTATGATAAACTGAAGCTGTGACTAATATATAAAATATATGTTAATCACAGTTTCAATTATAGATTATCTATATTTTATATTATTGTGCTTCTTTCAACTTCTGGTAAAGTTGTCAGTAATATTAGTTAAAATTATTGTTATTAGCGTTTGCGGTGAGTTGGAAACACGATCTAGAATAAAAAATGGTCCAAAAAGTCGGCTTGCAAAATTTTGAGCCTGCCCCCCAGGACTCCCCAGATCATCTGGGCCCCCCCAGGAAAACTGCCCCCCAGCAAAATTAGCTGCCCCCCGGAAACTCCTGGGGGCCCCCAGGAAACGCCCCCCGGCGGGAATTTTCAAGCTGTGGAGAAGCAAGTTTATGGTGATATGAATTAGTCGTAAAAAATTAGGTGATACTGCAAACAATAGGTTTAACAGACCGTTTATAATTCTGGCATTACCAAAAATATACGTACTTAGATGAGTTTTAACTTAGGCTAAAATGCCGTTTCGATAATGAGAACAATATGTGAGCTGTTTTAATTTTAGATTACCGAGAAAACACGTGAAGCGCTTGAAAAAATAACGCAGTCGAAAGTTTCTGCAGCGCTACCGGCAAAAAAAGCGGAAAAGGCTGCTGCGCCTCAATATATTAGGTCAGACTTATAGTTTTTGGTCGAACTATGATGTAGTTGTCGAGCATAATGTATTGGCTTTGAATACGCTTCGATTTATGCTTTGTGTTAAAAATATTGAATTGGTTAACGTGACCAAGCGGTCATTGATTCGGTGTCACTCAATGATTTGTTTTTCCAATTTGCAAGTTTACTTATTTCTATTTATTTTCAGGTATACGCCGTCACAACAAAGCATTGCGTTCAATTCTGGTGCAAGTCAACGTATCATACGAATGGTTGAGCAACAAAAAGATCCAATGGAACCGCCTAGATTTAAGTAAGTTATCATTATATAGCCAAGGTTTTTCGTTGGTCAAAACTCAAAAATAGGTGTGTTTAACACCGCAACCTAATAAAGACAATACATAGCAAATAAATCCGAATATAATATTTCAGCGGCTACCGTTGTAGCCGTAATTTGAAACAAGCTAGGCAACTGCAGCTGACTCTAATCCCACCGCTGTTGCAGAAATTAACGCTTATAAAACATCAGTTGCATCAATTTTTTTGTTGTCAGTTTCACATGTATTAACGACATCATTGAGAACACTGAGAAGTTGATAATGACCGCCGTAGATTTAAGTGTGCGTTTAAAGGTATCTGCGCACTTCGGGCCTTGGTGCTGGTGTTTTATGATATTCCGCAATCGTAAATATCCGGCATGCAGTTAAATGCAGTAAACTATACCGACGACTGATACGAATGTTGGATTTTTTGCTTGGTAGTAAATCGGAACCGGATATCCGGTGGTTCTCTATATGTCACAGGCTAATGATACTGCTGTTTCAAACCGGGTGTAATATGAGACGGGTGCTGGCAATAGAAATTAGGCAACATTTCATTCATTCAACATGTGAAAGATGTGATCTATGCAGCGTATATTTTGAAGGCGCCATTGCATATAACACAGCTTAGTTAAAATAAGTAAAGCTTAAAATTTTGTGTTGCTGTCAAATGAAAATTTTTTATTTTGCACGATTTTAGAATCAATCAGAAAATACCACGCGGACCACCGTCGCCTCCGGCACCTGTTATGCATTCGCCAACGCGAAAGGTAATATTTTGCATTAATTGACGCTACTGACATGATCAAAAGTATACCGTACGCAAAGCAAATGTTATCGAAATTAAATGAAAAAACCTTAGTATTACATAGCCTGTTATATCGGTTATGTTTTCGCAGTTTTGTGATTACGCTTTGGACTAAGGCTCTGATATATACGCATGTATGTTATGCTTTATTCTTTATACAAAATTTTACATTGTTACCTACATTCAGTTGAAACGGATATTGAAATTTAGGTTTACGTTGTTGTTGCGTGCAGCTTTAGCAGTAATTTCGGAAAATATTACTAGTACCACCAAGTCTGTTACGTCACATTGTATCATTTCTATGAATTAGTGGTTTTTGAAATTTAGCTGACTCAGTTATATAGTTCAAAAGTATTAGTCTTATGGATGAGTTCTATACCAGTGTAGTTTTAACAAAGCATATACTATAGGTTTGAAACTATTTATTTTAGGTGACTGTTAAAGAGCAACAGGAATGGAA
The DNA here is from genome assembly GCA_030248215.1 of Enoplolaimus lenunculus. NCBI lineage: Eukaryota > Metazoa > Nematoda > Enoplea > Enoplida > Thoracostomopsidae > Enoplolaimus > Enoplolaimus lenunculus. The sequence continues at coordinate 10,247 of JASANG010002686.1, forward strand.
GATTCCGCCTTGTATATCGAACTGGAAAAACGCCAAGGCAGGTTAAGCTGCAGTTACCGTAGTGATATCCAGGGCTCGTTTTTTTCCGGAAATTTTGAATCGACTGGTAACAAAATGTTTTTATCGTTTCCGTTTTTCCGAAAACGGAAGAACTGAAAGTGACTGATGTCTATGACATCATCTGACAGCTAGCTGGCCACAAAAATGTAGGTTTGAGCTCGGTAAAAATAAGGTTAGATCGAGCAAAACAACAAAATTAAAATGTATACTATATAACCAATCATTTTAAGATCAAAGAGGTAGGATTCATCAGTAAAAACGTCGTGAGTAAAATAATTAGGACTCAGTTGAATTGATAGAAATTGAGTATATATGCTTCCAATCCAGCTCTATCGCGGTTACAGTGAACGCAAGAAACAAATACGACTGGTATATTCAGTCAAACATGTATTACAAAATCTAATTAATCATCACTCCTGACACTGAGCGGAGAGGCGTGAGAAAAACCACACGGAAAAATCATTTTTCCGTTTGTTTTTGCGGTGCCCAACCCTGGTACTATCTATCTGCTAATGTTACTTTTCTGCATGAATGGTTTAACTGCAGCTTGTGTTTTGATGACATTTTTCGTATGTTTTTTGATGCTTTACATAAATTGCATCGACAATCCTATCTATAATTTTTTGTCACTGTATATAATTGTTTGTTTATTTTCTTACTTGTTTGTTTTTTTACAAGTGTTTAAGTATTATACAATTATTTTATGTATTTATGTTTATTTTTAGGGATACACTATTCCGTTAGACAAGCGATTGGCTACAGATGGCAGAGGTTTGCAACAAGTTCATATTAATGAAAATTTTTCGAAGCTTGCAGAATCGCTGTATATTGCTGATAGAAAGGTTAGTTTGATCAAGAAACCATTTCATTCAATGGGATTGAGTTATAGATTTTCATACTAGTATTTATCTTACTAGGTATCTTAACCTATGGTTTTTGATTAAATTGTCTCTATGAATGACGTTATGATTTTGTTTTATTTCTTTGATCTGGACGTTTGTATTTGCTTGTGAACGTTTATATATTGTTGACTTCTTTGCTCTATACTTTGTAATTTGTTTGTTTCTTTAATCTGGGCATTTGGAATTGTCGATTTCTTTTACCTGAGTGTTTGTAATTTTCGATTTCTTTCACCCGGGTGTTTGTAGTTGATTTCTCTGTAATTGTCACTATATTTATTTTTACATTTCTAGGCACGTGAAGCCGTAGAAATGCGTGCGGCGCTCGAAAAGAAAATAGCACAGAAAGAAAAAGAAGAGAAAGAAGAACGGATTCGACGAATGGCACAGAAGGCACGCGAGGAACGACAAGGAATACGGGCAGCAGCAGCAAGGACAGGTCAGTTGGCAGAAGCTTATTAGAGAGTTTGTGAGCTGAGATCTTGATTCCAGAGTACTGTGAGATAAACGTTTTGGATCATTGTTCCAATCGTTGCTAGCTAGCTTGTTTGAAATGCATCCTGTAGGTTTTTTCATCATTCGGATATTGATGTCTTTTATGCCGTTTTAGATGCTACAACTGCGTCTGAAGTTCGCGAACGCGATGACATTCGTCAGGAACGGCAACAAGAACGGAAACGAGAAAGAAATCTCGCACGTATGGCTCCTGATAAGAAGTTAGTTTGTTTAAATATTAATTTAGTACTTTATATGGCATGTTTTGACGGTCTTCATTTTTAAGGTGGTTTATAATTCAGTTGGTTGTGTTATAACTACTTATGTTTTTAAGGTTAGCTTTAAAATTTGTGTGTGACTGATTGAAATATGGCGGGTTAAACACAAAGTGTTCACTGAAGAAGTAGGTTTGTTAATGTTTATGTCACTTATTAGCCCTACCGTCAAAAAAGGTTTTGCTTACGATGTTTTATGTAGAACAGACTGTTTGAGCTAATTTTGAACGTAAGTTTTGTCTTTTGAGTTAATTAATTGTAATCTATGGTACATACTCGGCTATCCAAATGTCGCACCGTTAATCATGGAGTTGTTTCTTAAAATGTTATGAAATTTACCAAAATGGTTTATATTTTTCAGAGGCAAATCACGTAAAGACCAAGATCGAGATATTAGCGAGCAGATTGCACTTGGCTTGCCGGATGCGCGAGCTAAAGCTGGTGGCGGAGAAACAATGTTTGATCAACGGTTGTTTAACACTTCAAAGGTAAGTGTTACATATAACATGTTCTACTTTCTGTTTTGTAATTTTTTCCAATCTGATTTTCTTTATTATTTTTAGTTTGTTAGACGTTTGCCGTTTTCTGTTGCACCGGAGATAGCTTGCGCTTATATTACACTTAGTAGACCATTAATGGGGGTAGTTTTTAGATCTAAGTATGAAGGTTTACTATCGGTAGCACATTTAGGCGCAAACTTGAATTTAGATAAATAGGTTTAGCATGGTCTAAACTGCTAAAATGTTGCGAATGTTAGAAATTTTGTGAAAATATTTTGTAGGTTTATTATTTTTTATCATAATCTTATTGAAGGTTTTAATTTTTGTTGTAGGGCTTGGACTCTGGCGGTGGTCTAGACGATGAAACATATTCAGCGTACGACAAACCATGGAGAAATACAGAATCACTAGCGACTTCAATTTATCGACCGAGTAAAAATATCGATGCAGATATTTATGGTGGCGATTTGGATGCGATCATAAACACCAATCGGTAAATGCTATTAAGTAGCTTAAGTTTGGTGTTATAGTTTTTGACTATTTTATGGCGTCAGACATTGTGCAATGCAAGCAAAATTGCCACATGGGACTGGTACCGTATAGCAATATGTCAATTTTATTATTCACGGCGCCTTACGACAAGTAGTGTGCCAAACTAAGGCAACGGCTTATAAGTTCCGGTTGTTAGTATTTATGAACTATGTAGACTGCCAGGACCAAAATTTCGCAAGTAATGTTTTTTCTTCAGATTCTCCTTAGTGTGCTACAAAATTAAATGTGAAAGGGTAGCACATGCAGGTTTAGACAGCAGTCTTTTATTGAAACACAAGAAAATCAATCATCTGTTTTCTGTTTTGTATTCTTAACATTTTTGAATCGTCAATAATGGAGAAAACCTTTCACCTTCAAGTAATATTACTCAGGATTAATGTATTATTAAAACGCGGTGCATGTTTCATTATTAACTGGTTAGTAAGCGCAAAAATTTGTCACCACCGTAAAAAAAGTTCAAAAATAGTAAAATAATATAATAGAGCCAAGTTATTATCAGCAATATATACAAAATTGCGACTTTTGTAAGAATATCCGGTTATTACAAATTATAATTGTTGTTTGTAAAAACGAGAAGTTAACTCTGTTAGGTTTGAAACTTGGTGCACGTAATGCCTACGGCGTATTTTAACAATTATGGATTCTTTCTTCTTTATATATCCAAAAACTGTAATAGCAGGGTTGCATTGTTTGTTCTGTTTCCAGATTTGTTCCCGACAAAGGTTTCTCAGGTGCTGAACCGGGCGCCGGAGGCAGTGCTAGTGGGGCATCTGGTGGGTCGAAACGTAGCGGCCCAGTACAGTTTGAAAAAGGTGGCGCTGGTGAAGACGAAGATTTGTTCGGGTTGGATAAATTCTTGGACGAAGCCAAACGAGGACATCGGCGGCCGACTGCAGCAGCTGGGGGTAGTGGAACTCATGGAGAAGCAAAGAGAAGGAAAGTGTAGGGTGGGAGGTCGGTAGGAAGTTGAAGTTGCGGAAATTGATGTGGAGGACAGTTTTGTGGGTGTTGTACGCATGGAAAGAAGGATATATGAGAATGGAAATTGGCTGGTTGAGGTTAAAGAAACGTTTGGAATGTTGTAGGCTGCTGCAAGTTATCGAAGTCTTAGAGATTCGATAACCACGAGAACAAAACGTATTGATGGATAAAGTAGGTTTGTTATGGAAGGGCGTTCGTTAGGACAGTAGTTTTTCGGTGTGCATCAGGTATGAAAGGAAAAGAAAATTGAGTGGCTGGTGGTCAGCACTGTATTTTTGGAAGAATAGTCCCAGTAGCAGCTTTGTTGAAAGACAATTTTGCTTTGTTTTGGGACATTTTGTTTATTGAAAGAACTGAGCTCGAAGTGGAAAACAAAATTTGTTAACCATTTCTCACATGAATATTTTCAATTTCATATGAGATGCACTTTCAAGGTAAGATTCGATCCACAGTCTCTCGGGTGGGTCCCCAGTCTCTTGGGTGTGAGGCGTTCACGATGACCACTCAGCTATAGGAGCTTGATGCTCGAGCCCGAGGGGGCTCTCACGTCTTGTAGAGATTTTGCACTGCACATATGTGAGAATTACTAAACGCTGCTCACAGTGTCAGTATTGGTCATATATTACTTGTATTTAGTTGCTTATAGCATACTCTATGAGTTAAAGGGTTAAGTGTCCTGTACGGCTTTGGATCTTGATTTTAAAGCAGGTTATGGAACCGCTTTCGCCACTGTGTCTGGCACAATACGTATTCATCCTAGAAAACTGCTGAAGCTGTGGATCGTCGCTTGTCGAAATGCTATTTTGTCATCAAAGCGTTTAGCAGTGTTTCATGTGATTCTACGTCAAACACCCATCGCGTGTCTTATGATTGTTTCATGAATAATTGTATTTTGTCCTAAGTACATATTGTGTAAATAAATTTTGGTACACAGGCTTATCTTTGAGCGCATAGTTATTTTAATTTAAAAAATTTCAGCTACGCACACCAGGTAGCTTTAATCTCATGTTGGCCCATATACATTTTCTACCACGTTTAAGGTTCAGGCTTAATAAGCAACGTTGGTTTAACGCTTGGACAGAACTGAGTTTTTTCCTATCTGATGCGGAATTCATGTTAAAAGTAAGGCAGCTTGTGCCACGTTTTATTCCTATAGTTGACAATATTTTATTTGAACGTTAATAATCTGCTGTCAAATTCAAAAAATTTGAATTGTTTGCTATTCTGATGTGCCATTCACTGTTTGTACTGCATTCAGATCACAAAATTTTATACTGACGTCAAATCAACGTCGGCGAAACGTGTTCCGGGCTGTTCCAGTTATAACATATACCCCGCAAGAGCGTAAATGTCGGGAAAAGTGCAAGAACGGGACCAGTTTTTTAAGAACCGATCAAATCGAGCGAAGGGCATCCGTATTTATTCTTGAGTTCAGGCAAACATTCTTCTTTTGTCTTTTCGCCCATTCGACATTTAGTCAGCGTTGCAATGCAGTCTCGTTTGCGACAACCGCACGTATTGCACATATCTGCGCACAGAGTGATTGAGCTCGCAGAACTTCGCTTCTGAAATAGGCCAGTATCAAACACGTTGAGGGTCGTAGCAGTAGTATAAAAGCATATTTCTTAGCCTCAGTGTAAAAGGATAAACCTTTAACTATAGCCTGAGCAAAAATAGTCTAAAGCTTCCACTATTATTAGTTCGCCTCTCAAAAACATGTGCTCTGGTGTAAGTGGTTTATGAAAAAATTTCAACTTTAGATTTGCGTTTACTACAATTATTGGATTCGGACTTTTTTATAATTCAGAAAATATGCTCCTGCCTACTCGTCAAAGTGTTTGCAATGCTTGCAACGCTAAAATTAGTTTTTTTTAGAAAACACTGATCTGTATAACCCACACGTTTATCTTGCTTTTAGAGTATTGCGGATATAACATTACTCGGGGCCGCAATTTTTACCGGAACTGTGGCTGAGATATTGACCGGTACCGGTGCCAACCGGGACCATTAAATATACTTCAAGAATGTATTTTGTTTGGTTAAATTCGCCTTTTATCACTGGACTAGATGAAATTTGTGTTTTTATTTCAAATCGAACAATTGCAGCATATTTCTAATAAAAAATTGCGCTGTTTATGTATGATTTATTATTTATATGAGCATAAAAATAAGGATATTTCCACCATTTTGCATTTTTTTGATCGCTTCATTTAGGTTAGTCAAACTTCGAATCTTTAAGAATACTCGGCTGGATTTTCTCACTTCATTAAATTTACTTTCGGGCTAAATGAAGTTACTGGTTCCTGGAAGTGCATACATCTTGACGTGGCCCTACCTGGAGTAAATGCCGATTTAACGGATCGTCGTGATTCCCCGTGTTGGTGACTTTCGGACGTATCTACACCAGCCACGGGCTATCCCAATGGACACTGACCGGACAATTTTTTCCACCATAAGTTAAAAGTTGTCGAGGGTGGGCGGTGCTCTAACTTTTAGACTTATAACGTGCCATGCTTGAGAACTTACTACTATACTGGAACGGCCATTTTCAGTACATTGAACTACTGTTAACAGTGCTGCAAATGTAAGGTAAACAAAAATTGCTAATGATTTCATTGTAACGTTTGTCTGTCTGAAAAATTGCACCAGAGACACAAAATGTGGAACCCTCAACCTAAATTCAGTAACTTTAAATCACACGGTTCTAAATGAAAAGGTGACCACTTCTAAAGTCTGGTAGTTCTATAACAATTAGCATTAAAGTAACCGGCCAATGTAAAGAACAGAGGCGGAACAGTATTATAAGCATATTCCTAAACCTAAGCCTAAGCCTTATCGTAAGAATGAGCATATTCCTAAGCCTAAGCGTAAGCCAAGCAAAAAATTACTCTAAAGCTTAAGCTTACTGTATTGCAGTCCCAGCGAAAAACGTTCCGCCCCTGATCTTTACATGTGACAAGTAACCTATGATTTACTGCAACTGTTACTTAATTGAGAGTGTGTCCATTAACCCTTAAACACTATGAATATTTTAAATTTCATCTAAGAAGTAATTGCAAGGTAGAAATCGAACCCCAGTTTTATGTGTGGGAGGTGTTTACCATGACCATTCAGCTACATGATCTTTACGCTCGAGCCTGAGGGGCTGTCTAAGTCTAAGCTTAAGTTTAAGGATGAGCTTATACCTAAGAATAAACCTAAGCTTAACCCTCAACGGCCCGGCAAAATTTTCACCTTAATCAGCCCAACGGTCTACATATGTAGACAACACAACTAGCGTTAGTTTTGGCTTATCTCAGGGTGCTCTCCTCCTTTAACTGGCTTGAGACAGTCAGAACTAGTGTTCTGGCGGAGTTCCACCCGCTTCCCGTCCAGCCTCCCACTGCGGGCGAGTTGTCCAGTTAAGCACAGTCGTTGCACGTTATGGTGCGATTCATGTGGTCCTTGCACACTCGTTTTCCACATGACGAACAGCTCAATCTCGTAGATTTGCGACAACTTGTGACCTGACATTTGGTCGGTTTACCAGATGTAGAAGGTTCGTTTCGCTTTTGAGGCAGCCCGTAAGCCATAAATGAATCCTTTGATTTTGCGTAAATTTTTTCACTACTGTAACGTTTGGTCATATTGTCTTGCGCTAGTTGTTCGGCTACTTTTTTCATGAAAACATTGCGTGACTTTTGATATCCGTTCAGTTTCATGACAATGAATGCGTTGTGCAACGGTACTTAGCAGGTTTCGCCGGCATGTACGCTCGCCCCGGTGCATAACTGAAATAGGTCCCAAACATCTCGTATAGCAGCCATTTTGTCACTTTTTTGACGCTCCCGGCGAGTCAGTTTGTTGTCGAATGTTACATTTTCCAGCAACTGTTTCATTCTGTTTTTTGACAGCGCGCAGCGGTAAAAGGGCCTGCTGTCGTTTTTGGTGAATAGTGAAGCCACTGGAGACATGTTATCGCGATCTGCACCAGCTCTGATTACCACCCCAAGCCAAGCTTTCAGCTCGCACATTGGTAGCGTTGAAAAATTGCGCGCCCGCAGTCGCCTACTAGTGAGTCGCTGAATTGTATGTAAAATGGGCTCGTTTATATAAAGATAAAATGCTTGTGACTCTGTTGTAGGGTTTACTGCAGTGCCTTCGCGAAAGCGAATTATATTTCTAGCTAACACACGGACAGGCGGTGTTGTAGAATGCCACTCAACACCCGTCGCTGACAAAAACACATTACTTCCACTAGAAGTCTCGTCCATATCGCTCAACTCACTACTAGATGCGTCCGATTGTTTTTGTAATTCACCATCACTATCTTGCTCATAAATAGCAGCCTCTTCACTACTGCATTGACCTAACTCAACTGATTCTGAGTCGTCATTTGAACTATTGTCGTCCGGTTTGTCATCTTCTGTCTCTGAATCACTTGGTTCTAATACACGTCGTACGACCTCAGTCAAAGATAATTTATGCAAACCTGACATTTCCCTGACTTTACCTCACCATACAAAACCGTGTGTAAGAACAAAACGTTCCAATTCTTGTCAAAACTCAAACTATGATCAAATCAACATCTGTCTACATATGTAGACGGTCGGGTTATATAGGTATATGACTCACTGTACAGCAAACTTTTGTTCCCACAATGCTATAAGTTTTTTATACTACTATAACAGAATAATTATCGATGGAAATTAAACAATAGATTCTTAACTATAGCACTTGCCGAACAATCAATTGTCGAACTGGTTATGTCTACATATGTAGACTGTCGGGCCATTGAGGATTAAGCTTAACCCATTCACTAATAGAGTACACTATGAGCAACTAAATACAATAATATACGAGCAATACATACACTGTGAGCAGTGTTTAACATTTATAACATATGCGCAGAGAAAAATCTCCACAAGACGTGAGAGACCTCTCGGGTTCGAGCGTCAAGCTCCTATCAGTGGTCATCGTAAACGCCTCCCACCTGTGAGACTGGGGATCGAATCTTACCTTGAAATTACATCTCATATGAAATTGAAAATATTCATGTGAGAAAGAGTTAAGCAAAAAATAGTCTAAAGCTTCAGCTCACTCTATTACAGTCCCACAGGAAAACGGTGCGACCCTGTTCTATACATTGGCCCTATATATTTGTATTTAGTTACAATAGATTACTTTATGATAGAAAATGTTAAAATTTTAATTTACTGTTCGAAAGATTTGGTTCAAAATCGTGAAAAAATATAGTAAAACACAAAGGTGTACAGCAGTAATTGTTGGTATAACGTTATGTAGTAGAACTGCAAAAATTTAAAAAAGTTTGCGTTCAAGTTTACATAAAAGCAGCATTGTTTACATTTGGATCAGATTTCGTGTATATTAATAATTTCAATTTTTACCAGTGAATTTTTGCCGATACAACAAATGTTCGCAAGCTAAAATAGTCTAAATCAAAATTTGCAGAAAACTACTGCAACTGGAATACGAATAATGTGCTGAATTTCGGTTAGCAACTGGCATGAAATATTGTTAAAATGGTATGATAGGTGGAACACGCTTCAAGAATACGGAAGGGTTTTATGAGCTGGATAAAAATTTTAGTTAAACACCGTGAAACGACAGCAAGAGCGCTGACCTGTTTTCGTATAGCAGCGATTTTAATAAAACATATGGTCAAAATATATTTTGTACTTACAATATTAACTGAGTTTACAGAAAAATCATCTCATGTAAAGATCAGTTGCAGAACGTTTTCCTGTGCGTCTGGAATAGAGTAAGCTTTAGTTTTAGAAAACGATTTTTTTGCTTAGGTTATGCTTAAGTAAGAAGAGTTTGACCGGATCCGAAACCATTGCTAATTCTCCCAATATAATCTGAATCTTGCACTTTGCCAATTTCAGATTTATCTATAATTAATTTCAGAATATCAACTCAATGCAAGCCGCGTAACTTTTAAACTTTAATATATATGTCGTGCCAGTTCTGAGATTTGTAACCTGTAACAAAAAATATTGATTTATATAACAAGTTATTTAAAAATATTATTACTTAAAAATGGAAAAACTTATTATCGGACATTGCTGTATTTCGGTTTTTCACATCCGAATTCGAATCCAAACCTCGTATTTTTGCTTTATCGAATAATTTAAGGGTTAATTAGAATAAGTTGTTCTCAAACTGTCACCAACTGAAGATAGAGTGAATGTAGAATTTTGATACATATTTTGTCACCAAATCGGATATTCTAAGTTCGTTTCCATGCGTCCATCGGAACCTACGTGCCCATGACTACACGTCTCAAAACCATTCGGCTGCTGTGGTGACCCGTAATAGTAATAGTTCGCAAGCTGGCATTCCATATTCCACGTTTGTTCGTTCAGTTCACTTTGACGCTGTTCATTTCCATGGTCAGAATAGCAATGCATCACGTTGCCGATGTCTGAATGTTCGCTCTGATGAAGATTTGCGTTTATTCCCGGATCTTGAGCATAAGGCACAGGCGGATAACAAAACGGATCGGCATATTGTGGCCAACAGGTTGCAGAATATTTTCGATCGTTCAAACTCGCATCATTGTGATTGATGATTCTTCTGTCGGTGAGGGCGTTGTGAGCGACGCTTCTTCTGTCGATGACATCGCTATGCGTTCCGTTTGTTCTGTCGACAATGTCATTGTGATCGACATTTCCTTGATTGACGCAGCTGTGATTATTACCGTGTCTACCGTGCGTGGCGCCATTGTCGATAGCGTTCGTTTTGTCGATTGTGTCCCTGTGACTGACGTCATTTCTTCGACCGCTACCGCTGTGACAATTACCGCTTCTTCTGTCGGTGGCTTCATCGTGATTATCGTTTGTTCTACGGATGACTTCATCGTGATTGACGTTTCGTCTGTTCATGACACCATCGTGATTGATATTTCTTTCGGTGATGACATCATTTTGGGTTTGCTCGCCGCTGATTCGTCGGCGTTCAGTGATGATGTCATTGAGATGCTGGTCGATTGTGATGTCATAACTGTCGTAATGAGTGACGTCATGACGTCTAGTAGTCTCGTGTGGCGGATGACGTTGCTTTTCGTACCATTCCAATCGTTCTCGAAGATGCTGGTTTTCTTCCCGAAGTTGACGATTTTGACGTTCGAGCTCTTGTTGCCCGGTGAGCCGTTTAATGCGACATTTATGTGCGTATGTCCGATTTTTGAGCGTACGTCGTTGATGTTTCAGGGCAGTGATTGTTGTTTTGTCTAAACCCTGAAAACACATTACTAGAGATAATTATATATATTAAATATCACTTAAGCATTTTCAAGTTCATTCATTTTCTTTAATTTTTCTAAACCCAATGAACCGTCTTGTTAGATCTGCTTGCGGCTTTCTGCTTGTATACAGCAAGAAAGCTCCAGGTTTGTGGTGGGTCTACGAAAGAGTAGGTTTAGATTTTAGATTACACTTTTTTGCTTATTCTTAATACGCTTATGCTTAGGCTTAGGAACACATTTTACAACGCCTATATTAGGCTTAGGCTTAGTAATACGCTTTATCTACTGTTACGCACCTTAAAGTAACATTGGTCGGTAGCCTTAAAACGCAAATTGCAAGATTTGTAATAGCGCAGCCACTAATGAAAATTAGTTCAAAATATAAAATACTTTTTTGCTTTCTAACCCTTAAAATATTTTTGGCCTGGCAGGATTGTCTGAATTTTGATGTATCCAAGCGTAAGCCAAAATAAACTCCCACTTCAAAAATTTTGAACTAACACTTGTCTTTGAATATTTTCACTGTAAAATTTTAAACCAACAAAATTCTCGATTTTCCTCTAAAATGCTACAAATTTTGCAATGCGTTAACCCTAGGTTAACGCGTGTGGTCCACACATATATGAATAATATGTGTGTTGTATATAAATATATATAGAGGGTAAATTTTGCGTTAACCCTACCCTAACGCGTTTCACAAGGTGCTCTGTGACACGCGTTAGGGTAGGGTTAACAGAAAAAAAGTGTTAGGGTAGGGTTAACGCGTGACAAATTTAAAATTTGTCACGCGTTAACCCTACCTTATGACACTTTTTGTGGCAAGGGTAAATTTTATATTGTGAACGGCGCATAAACGTACATGCCTTACCTACTGTCCTTTTAATTCATCGCAGCGCCTGACATTAGAAACAGTTATTGTACTCAAAGTATTATGCTGACTTGCCTGAAGCATTTTATTCAACTCTTTAACGCTGACACTTGCCAACTGTTTGCTATCGTATGCATTAGCTTGACTGCAAGCTCCGGCTACTCGTTGCTGCAATTCAGTCACTAACATCGCTTGAGCGGAAGGGTTCGAAATTTCCAACACATCTTGAAATTGTTCGCTTCCTAAACTTTCAGTTGTTGACTCCTGAGCGGTATCAGGACTCGAGGCAGGGTCTGATTTACAGTCGCGAGTTGGAGAGAGCCAATTTTCATAAAGTGAGTTTGAATTTGTAGATGGTTGTAAATAATGAGTGGGATACGATGGTTTAGGTTTAATAATAGCATTTGAACCTCCTCGAGTTGAGTGAGTTAAATCGAGCAGCTCAACGGCTGTTTCTGCGGGTTGGAAATATATGTGTTGCCGGTGCTGTGCAGAATATGGTGAGTCGACTGCTCGTGTGGTTAGATATGGTGAATCTGGGGCCGGGGCGGCAAGTATGCTTGCAAGGTTCATTATTTCGTTGTTGATTGAACGTTGATCCCAAATTGTGAAATTGTATTTGCAAAATTTTACGATTACGAACCAAAATTGCGATCTCAACGCGTTTCCGTTATACTTTCTGCGTTTGTTTTAACCCTTCCGTCCGTATGTATACGGTCGAGTTACAATGCTCCAAAACAATGAAAACTCTATATTGAATATAAGGATCAAGCATTCCATTGAATCTTCACATAAATTCAAATTTAGTAATATTCACGCTAAAATTGCCTCTGCCTTCTCACGAGCATGTGAGCCCCGTTGATATAGAACAAACGTTGGGTCCAAAACAACGAAAAGCTCATCCATATAGAAAAATTTCTTTAATTGGATTCTCATGGGGCTGCCGCCCCCCTGACCCCCGCAAGTTCAAGGGTTCCTAGGCAGGATGGGGGCTGTAGTCCCGCAACCCCCCACACTAAACAATTCATTATTGGAATACATATCCTGCTCAGACTCAGCGTCCCTTTTACTGGGGGTCAGAGGGTGCTGCATTCCCTGAGAAAAGGAAAAGCTGCCCCTACTACACCACATTCTCAGTACCAAATATATATTTATATATATAATAGGTATTATATATATTTGGCTGTGCATATGTAAACAGGAGTGCATATGTAAACAGGAGTGCATATGTTTGCATTCTTGGTATATTGCTGTCCCAGGACAATGGGACGGCCTTTATCGTAACATGGCCCGAACAAACTAAGGTCAGGAACTATGTATTCCATAGAAGAGTTGGAGCAGTTTACAAACTCAAAACACAGCGTCACAGAATGTACCTAATTGCCTATTGTTGCCTTGAAGTATTTATTTATCTACTTTAACTATATCAAATCACGTGACAAAGAAAATATAACAAGTTTAACTAGAAGTAAATAAACTTTATAACGACTTGCGAGAGCATCCAAGTTAGCATAGGCACCAGAATCACAGTTTATTTTCTTAAACTGTGCTTGATTGGAGTGTTTTTGTGAACCCGCAATTATGTTTGCGCACAGGTTGTAAAATGGATAGTAAAAATAACAAAAGCTAAGGTGAACTGTGATCAAACTAATGGAAACAGAAAGCGAATATTATTTAAGCATCACAATGTAAGACGTTTTATTTTTTACCTTATAACTGAAGTATGCCAATTTGACCAGACTAAAGCCGTATTCACACGTGCATGTTTTTGCAGAAAAAACTTGCAAGTACAACTTGCATGTGCAAGTTTGGTCACAAAGCAGCTTCAATGTTCTTACAGCTGCAAATTATTCACTGGAATTCGTGCTATTGAAATTAATTCACACCTGTGAACGCAGTTGCAAGTCGCTGGAATTTCTTGTATCTGCAGTTTGGTTGGTCAATCGGAGTGTTCCTTTGAAAATAATTGCAGCTGCAAGTAGTTTGTGCAAGTTGCATCTGCGATTTCTCGCTGCAAAGACGTGCACGTGTGAATGGGGCTTTAGTAAATTTTCCAAACAAAATGTCGAAGGCGTCCAAAATTAAGATTGTCGATGAATATTGTTTTTATTCTAAATCAAACAACTGCAGCATACCGATGTTTAAGACAAAAATTATTTTTAGGTGATTTAGCCAATGTATAGAACAGAGGTGGAACAGTAGCATGACGAAATAGTGTAATAAAAGCTAAGTTTACTCTATTGCAGTGTCACAGAAAAACATCCCGCGTCTGATCATTTTATTGAATAGTTTTTAATTGTGAGCATAAAAATAACAGAGTTGTCAGGATTTTTTCAGTTGGAAGCAGATATCGATTTTTACCGGAAACGAATATCCGGTTCCCCGTGGTTACATATAAAAACGAGACAAATTTATTTTAAAATTCGATTCAAACGAACAAATTTAATTTCAATTCATATTTGTTAACAATAACAAATTGTGGCCACCAGTGTTTGCAAAAATTTCAATAACATCACTTGGGTGGGTACAGTCGCCAAAATTGCTAAAATCAAACAGATAACAGCAGCCGCCGAATTTAGTAAACAAACGTGACCTAAATTTACTTCATCTTTTTGCTAGTAAATCTGTATAATGATAGCGCATATTGTTATCTGTAAGTATAGCAAATGCACACCGGTACAGTATATTTTAAGTATCAATCGAGAAATTTCTTCTAGGATTTTAACAGGTTTGTATATGCCAAATTCATGTAAAATCGGTTGAGGAATAGCAGAATGGTATAATCAGGGCCCCATTATATGAACGTTACGGCTCTTGTATGCAGTTTCCTTCACAGTGTCCGAAAGTATCCGATTTTGATCATATATGTTTAGGGTAAGCAGTCTTACGTGGCTCATGTATAGATCAGGGGCGAAACGTTTTTCTGTGAGACTGCAATAGAGTATTAAGCTTAAGCTTTAGACTTATTTTTTTGATGGACTTAGACTTAGGCTTAGGAATATGCTTATACCTAATACTGTTCCGCCCCTGTTCTTTACATTGGCCCGGTTAAATTAAGGTTTGGGGTTATGTTTTTGCATGAGCTGTGTGCGGGTAGTAAATAAAAGTAGTCTCATCCTTGCTCGTGGGATATGTCTGTTCGTCAATTCTATAATTCACGCATAGAAAATGCTTCAACCGTCCCACTGTTCTAAGCTTCGCTGTAGTTTAAACGCGATGACTGGGATGGTTTCGGTCATTTAGAGCTTATTTGCAGCTTTGGTAAACATAAATGATTTGCAGTTTTTAATCTGTTTCGTACAATTATATATGAAGGTATTGACTGAATTCCGAAATTTTTTGTTGTTAATTTTGTCAGGTTTTCTCAAACGTGAAGAACGAATTGTCCAATCACGTTTTTTGACAGGTTGGTCCGAGAACTATTGAAGTGTTGCGGTTTAAAAAATGACATCAAAAACACACAATGTTTTGTTTTAAAAAATAGATTTTTTATTGATGTTAAATACCATTACGCGAAAAGGCGTTTCGTAGTGTTTTGGCCAATATACAGAACAGGGCTGTAACAGCACTGTAGTGACCCAAATAAGGGGGTAATAAGAGAGGGTCCCCATTTTGCGTCTCAATCAATAGGAGTCCGTATCCCTAATAAGAGTACGTAAGCGGATAGAGTTCCTAAACCCTTAGAGTCCATCAATATCAATTATCCCTAATTGTAGCGCATAAATGACTACAGGACCAAATAATTTGACTTTGAAACTTTAAAGCGTACTTAAGTTTTGAAAGTACATTCCTAAGTATAACCTTGCATTATCGCTCAAGCTATTAACACAAGACAAATAAACGTTTAATTCAACGGATAGTTGCAGTACCAGATATATATCAGTAAACGAAGGGGGCGCAGCGTGGGTTAAAAATAAATAACAGTCCGTAACCGAATAACAGGGAGTACACTTTGGAGAGGCCAAATAAAAATTAGTCCGCTTTTCGGGAACTACAGTAAGCAAATTCTAAAGATAAACCTAAGCTTAAGCCGACACGTCAGAATGAGCTTACTTAAGCCTAGTTAGGTGTCCTGCAGCTTTTCAAACAGCAAATGGTGAGGTTCAAAATTCTGCACACTGTTCGCTTTTAATTTTCCCTACATCTGTACAAATTTTGAGATCTGCAATTGCAAATGTTCGTCAGTTTGAAAACCAATCGCTAACTGAAAATACGTGCTGTACACATGTCAGAATATGGATCCTAGCTTTAATCATCAATTGTAGGCAAAAGTTTTAGTTATTCTGCCACGATATCTAAAATATATAATATACAAGCGTAATCCTCTGTATGCAGTGAAAAAATAACATTAAACTGTGAGACAAACACGTTTGTAGACTGTCAAAAATAAAAAAGTACGTTATTAATATTTTTTCTTGCATATTTGCAAGTTGAACGCAATTAATCTTCCACTTTAAAACTACAAATTTTGCGTTAAGGTTGTCTTAGATTCAATTTGAATCTTTCATGCATGAATATAAACTAGGCAGCCGGTTTTGTGCAACCCGCAAAAGTTAGCGAGTGGCCAGACATCGCCACGCAGATATTCTTTTCACAGAACATTTGAGAATTCATTGTACACAAAGTTATGCTGGAAAGTTGCCCAAAATACGTATGTGGGGCATTCCAGCTTTAATATATAGATTTGTAATTTCATTTGAGATATTTTATTGTAAAACAGAATTCGAACCACAAACCTCGGGACGAAATGTAGTTACAATCATCACTCGTCTATAAAAGCTTGGCTTTAGAGCCCTTTGGTACTTGATATGGTAAACGCTTGTCGTCGAATGCCATGCGTTCAAATTTTGCCTTAACATATTTGTGCGGGAAAACCTTGGCTAAACGAAATTTTTGGACCGTGTTAATACTTTGAGGAAGTGCGCCGTTTGCCGCGGATCTGCAATAGAGTAAGATTAAAGCTTTAGACTAATTTTTTTGCTGAGGATTTAAGCTTTTTATGTCTTGGTTTGGTTGCAGCTTCATGCTTGCACTGAGGCTTAGGCTTACGAATATGGAAAGTAACACTGACCGGATTTGTGGCCAATGTTACTTTTAGGGCCGTAAACAGTAGATGAAGCGTATTCCTAAGCCTAAAAAGCATAAGCGTCGCAAAAGCGTATTCCTAAGCCAAAGCCTAAGTCTAAGCGTTGCAAAAGCGTATTCCTAAGCCTAAGCCTAAATCTAAGCGTTGCAAAAGCGTATTCCAAGGCTAAGCCTAAGCAAAAAATGTAATCTAGAATCTAAACCTACTTTTTTATAGACCCACCAGAAACATGGACGTCTCTAAACGTAACATTGGCCGGATTTGTAATGAAAATGAAATAGTTTCTTTGATTTCTTCAAACGTTGTATACTTGAAACTTCGTTAAATGATCCAGTTACGAAGAATTCTTGGCATCAAATACTGTAACCATTGCAAGATGTGACTTTGCCGCAAAAACTCGTTTCCGTAAAATGTGCGTTTCTTGTTCAAATGCGTCGATAATGTTCGAATCTGTTGAATTCATACAACGTTCAACGTGAACTGAAATTTGAAATATAATTTTATTCTAATTTTTTTCAATTCTCAAATTTCAAATTATAATTTGCTCTGTTTCTCTAAAACTGTATTTGTCATTCCGTTAACCATTGAAAAATACTGACAAAACTTGAATGATTGTGAAGCAAGTTTCTAGTAACCACCGCCGTTGACATAACGGAATCCAGAATCATCGGTAAACTGAAACTGTCACCAATTTGTGACCCGGAAACAGTAAGAGATATCCGGTTACACCGTCGAAAGTTACGAACGGAGTAGTGGGAAATATATTTGACAAGTCTGACGATAAAATCTGGGCTCAACGAAGATTTAAATTATTTTCTAATTTAACCCCTTCTCACATG
Source organism: Enoplolaimus lenunculus (assembly GCA_030248215.1). Lineage (NCBI taxonomy): Eukaryota > Metazoa > Nematoda > Enoplea > Enoplida > Thoracostomopsidae > Enoplolaimus > Enoplolaimus lenunculus. Next base: position 28,051 of record JASANG010002686.1, read on the forward strand.
AATATTTTCAATTATATAAGATGTAATTTCTAGGTAAGATTCGTCCCCAGTCTCTCAGGCGGGAGGCGTTTACGATGACTACTCAGCTATAGGAGCCTCGAGCCCGAGGGGCCGCTCATGTCTTGTAAAGATTTTGCTCAGCGCATATATGTTAGAATTCATAAACACTGCTCACAGTTTCTGTGTTGCTCATATATTACTTGTATTTAGTTACTCATAGTATACTCTAGGAGTTACAGGGTTAAAAATATAATTTATTAATTTGAATTTGCTACTTACGTTCATAACTCCATTTATCGTCAGGTATCGCTAACAAATGCTTAGTGTGCCAAAGTTCTGATTTTAGAGCAAGCTGTTGTCGACGAATATTGTCCAGTCTCGCTTGCTGATCATGTTCTTTGACAACGTCCTGAAATACAGACAAAAATTTCAATGTCTTTAAACTACAAAATACCTCAAGACTGTACTAATTTTGAGATGGTATAGTTGTAAATAATAAAAAATAAATTTACAGATAAAGGGCGACACAAAATGACCAGACGTACTGTTTAGTTTTCTTTAAAGTTCAACATATATCTTACATTAGCGTAAAATTCAACTTTTAAAGTGACGTGACACTATTACTCAATTATTTCAATGCCGTCTGGCGTCGTTCTGCATCGTACACTGTAAAAAATGGTGAGTCAAATTGACTCTCTCCGAAATAGGCTTCTCCTGACTACACAAACTGAGTCAAAATTCGACTCCGCCTGAGTCAAATTCGAGTCAATTTAAAATTCTGGCGGAGTCGAATTTTGACTCAGTTTGTGTAGTCAGGAAAAGCCTATTTCAAGGAGAGTCAATTTGACTCACCATTTTTTGCAGTGTATGCGAACTACAAAGAATCTCTGCAAAAGCAAAACAAGTGCATGTAAACACAGCCATTGAAAATGCATTATTTTCAACCAGTTTTCTTTTCTGGTTCCTATTTCAATACAATTTGACCAAAATAAGATTATGCCAGTTTTGTGAAATATTTCAAAACGACACAAAATTGGTGAGTATGGTTCGAGAAATTCATGAAAATGTTAAAAATTTAACCAAAATATCGATTGTCTCCTACATTTACACAGCGCAAATTGTGCCCAAAACTGATACACAGGGCGCAGGTTTCAATAATTAGTGACGGTGAATAATAGTTAAACTCATCTGTTCCGAGAGTGTCGGAGGTTCACATCCTCGTTGTTTGAAAATAGATCGCAGACAAAATAGAAAATATTCATGTGAAAAAGGGTTAATTTGTCGGTTTGTACCTGTTTTAGTGAATATAGACAACATCTTACCCTTTGTGAACGTACCTTTTCAATGTTCGGAGATGAATGGTTGTCGGAAAACAGACAACGCTTTGCGGTTGATGCGCACTGAGGTAGTTTGGCTGCAAGTACGCCGTGCAATTGACCTGAAAATGATAAATAAAGACATACAAGCATGGAAATGTAACCTTGGTTGTTCAAATTCTTGTGCCTAATTTCGTGCACCAGGTCATTATGCTTAGATGGATGCAACATATATCGTAACTACAGCATAGTGGCTTAATTGCTGTACAAAATGTGGAGGAAAGTATACAAGAACAGATTTTCTAAACGTACTTACATTCAAGATTTTCATTGTGATTATAACCTGCTTTAACCCTTTCTCACATAAATATTTGCAATTTCACATAAGATGTAATTTCAAGGTGAAATTCGAACCCCAGTCTCACGGGTGGGAGTTGTTTACGATGACCACAGAGCTATAGGAGCTTGACGCTCGACCCGAGGGGGCTCTCACGTCTTGTGAAGATTTTACACTGCGCATATATGTTATAAATGTTAAACACTGCTCACAGTGTGTGTATTGCTCGTACATTATTGTATTTAGTTGCTCATAGTATACTCTATGAGTGAAAGGGTAAAAACGGTATATGTGCGATGTTCCAGATAGATACTACAGTATAAATGTTGATCAACACCGGTTATATGCTGGCTTAATAGTTTAGGATGTCCAAGGCAGACAATATTACTTGACTACTCGCTCGTGTTGCATCCACAAGCTCAAATGAATATGTATATGTTCTATGTTTTATATATAAATATATATTGTAAAAATTAGAAAATTTCTAATTTTCAATAAATAAAACAAAAATAAAAATTCTTTTAGGATCGATGACCGAATATAATTGCGTCAAAAGTTTCGCTGTGGGTATAAATGATTTTAGTACATTTGTCATTTTAGTTGTTTTTTTTCTACACGTACCAGTGCAAACTTTGGCATCATTTGAACGCGAAACATCAGACTCAACTGGTGATATCAGTTCTTTAGTTTCGCAAAATGGACCAGCTCCGGTTCCACTTTCATAGCTGCAAAATCTTTACGGATTCACAGTAAAATTAAGCTAATTTTTGGGTATTTCAGTATTAAGGTAATTTTTTGGTTTTTAAGTATTAAACTAATTTTCTGCCATTTCAGTATTAAGCTAATTTTAAAACATAAAATAAACCTATTCTGTAAGAACACCATTGCTGCTGTGTGCGTTAGCTTGCATCTGAAATTTTCTCATGGTTGCGATATATTTTAGTTAAACAGCATTTTTTGAGACGACCTGAAGGCCATGACTTTTAAAAAACTTATATTTTCAGGAATCACATTCTACAATGTTTCTTCCTTCGATTTTGGGTCAGGTATTAATCATTAATCAGTTTTCGGCTTAGCTATTTTGAACGAAAAGTTTCTGCAGATTCTCAGTGAAAACAATTGGACATCGAGTTTTTGCTTTAAACGAAAGCACCCACGTAATTTGTTCAGTGATCCCACCGGAAACGAAAATTTTTCAATTTTTACTTTTGTGTACTAACAAGAGGCGTTATTTGCATACTTGTACTTAATACCAGATTTGTAAACAATTTATTGGTTTGCTTGTTGTATTAATTATAACCAGGGTCACAATTGTGTTTACAGAAAAATAAAACCTTTTTAATCCTTTATACTTCAATATCCGTTTTTCGTTTCCGTTTCCGCTATTTTGGTCACTATCCGGTCCCGTTATTTTTACTATCCGTTTAAACCCTGTTTGAAACGTATTTGTACAATACATGTGCAATACAATAAGAGCGGCATTATTATGCTGTAGTTTACAGGAAAAACGATAAATTTATTTTTACCAGTGTACAAAAAGGCCTATTTTATAGATTTGGATGCAAAGCAGGATACAACCGGAAGTCTTGTTCCGGTTCCGGCTCCGGTAGAATTTCCGCAAGAAGTTCCGGCAATTTCGATAAAGGCAAAATTGCCGAGATTTCGTTAAAAATTAGTGTAAAACAAAAAAGGTTTAACGACGCCTAACAGATATCTTTGCAAATATTAACGAATTAAACATCATTTTAACTTTCTAAGAGTTCGCCCCTCACCGCCAGCTTCACCTTCGGCTCCGGCAAACTTTGTTGACCTCCGGCTCCGGCAAACTTTGTTGAACTCCGGCTCCGGCAAACTTTGTTGGCCTCCGGCTCCGGTTGCGGTATTTTTCACCTCCGGCTGCATCCTGGTGCAAATCCAAATCACGACAAGAGGCTGTCATATATTGCAAGTTTTGGTAATTTTCACTTTTTCAGCATCAGTCGACAGAATTCAGTTGTGATACTGAATTAAAACTGCGTTCATTTAACATGTGCACCCAGCAGCAATAGTGAAATTGTGGCCTGATTTTTTGGTTTACATTCCAGTAAAAGTTATTCTATAAATTTCCTCTTTGTGACATGTTTACTTATATATTCTAATTAGCATTATGCAGTTGTTCCATTGAAATGGCGATCAAATTTATCTCTTATTTTGAACAATTTTACACAGTTTTTTTTAAAAATAATTAAATCGTACTTGTACATAACGAAAACGGACACAAATATTTAGCCGATATCGAATCGGATATCCTTTTCTACCCTGCTAATTTGTATTTTCGTTCAAGATTGCAGAGGTACGCCGTATGCACAGGCATACACTATACTAATATACAGCCAATACAAAAGGGTAATCACAAGGTTGTAGCCGCCCTACGATGCGCAATGTTTTGTGTAAAGCTGATTCTTAGAGGCAGAAATGAAAAAAACAAAACAATAAAATTCATACCCAAGTTATACAGAAATATAAAGACTCGCCTCCCCCCTCTCGAAAAAACGTGGAACCGCCAGTGATCACGTTGCCTAACTGACTCATACACGAACAGGTGTAACCCGTCTCTCTGACCCTTTCAGTAGCTGCTTGTTCAACTTATATTATTGTACCCGGAACTAATGGCAGCAGAATCTCTGTTCACTCCAGGTCGCAATCTACGATTCCCGTTGAGTTTAACGCAACTTCGTGATGCACTGCTTGGAGGCCCGGTGTCATTACTGAGCGCAGAGCTGAAACGAATTGTTCAAATTTCAATTGGTATATTTTCACAATAATGATAAATTAAATATTACTCCTTAATTTGTGGAATAACCTCAACAACTGAAAATTTGTTTAGTTTCGTGTGAAGATCAAAAAATGTTTTTGCATATTTTTCACGAAATGTTGAAAGTTTAAAATTTGAATTTGAAATTGAAAATATTTTAGTGCGCTTGAATCAATTGGAATCGGGTGACGCTCCTGTACTTCGCCTCTCACATTATCACCGTCCGTGAAAACACGAAATGTGCCACGGTATATTTACCTGCCAGCACTTCTAAACAACTGAAAACTAAAAGCTGTTACGGGCAATTTATTACGAATTTCGTATACTTAGACAAAGTTTGACCAGAAACTTTGTTTTCCAAGAAACCATGTTCATTCAGAATAAAGGCAATATTGGGATGTATTATGCGGGGTTGACGTTATAGCCGGGACGCTTGGGACACGTTTTGTCCCTATTAGACTATTGGGTAACATTTTGTCTGCTTGTAGGCCCCATATCGTGTTTAAAGAGGAGTGGTTTGTATGCTAATGTCATATGACATTCGAGTTTTTTGTCTGTTGACCAGATATAAGAGCTCGAATTTTAACGTCGACGTCGAATCAACATGGGACAAACCATGTCCCACCTGCTCCGGTTATATTAACGTGAAACCCGAATTAGGTATTCAATTTGATTAGTTATTTAGTTTTAAAATCATAATTTGTTTGTTTCCTGTTGGAAATTTTTTAAATCTGTACCTGTGGCTGCTGCCGGGACCACTTGATCCTGTATTTGAAGAAATTGCTCGCTGTGGCACGTGACATTTGGCCGGGCTATGATACGGCGACGAAAACGGCGTATTCATTGCAGAATTGTGCGCTTTGAGGCAATAATAGTTGTCCAAACCAGCTGGAGTACCAGATTCAACGTTGTGTTGTTGTCGACCGTTGATCGAAATATTTGACTCTAAACCTAAAATAATTAATATCATCATTCTATAAAGTAGTATTGTAATTGCTGAGCTTGCAATTAATTTTGACACATAATTACTTAGCTAATTTATTAATATACTGACGATAACAACCCACTTTATCAGGGGGGTTTTACAGCGTGTTTGCACATGGGACAGGCTGTACCACTCGTGTATTTTTAATTTTCTAATTCATAATCTCACCAACGGATTGAGTAGATCATTTTCTTCTAAGCCTAAACTTGTAACTGTGAACGAAAAATATTTTATGATTTTAAAGCAGTATATATTTTATTTATTGATATTAAAGTTCGATCAATCTGCGTGGGACGGCCAGTCTCGTGCGGCAACCAAATCCGCTACACTTTATAGACTTTGGCGGCCAAATGCCATTTCTGATCTAAATAAACTTACCTGATTCGTACCCGCTTGAACTTCGACATCCCCCTGTGATCTGTTGCCGGCTTTCGGTATTCGTTGAATTCAGCCCAACGGTTGTCATGGCTACACATGATTGATCTTGAGTTTGTCGATCGGAACTTGGTCGCGTTACTGCCTGAAACGATTCAGTTGCATTTTTCGACGATTTTTCCAATTTTGTTAATTTTTGCAGCAGCACAGGTGTTTTGAGTTGAGTCATGAAATTTGGCACATTCGTTTGGGTTGATGCCAGTTTAGTTTTGCTCGCTGTCTTAGATGTTTCTTGAAATTTCGTTTTCAACGAAGCTTCAGCAGGTACATCACGGTTTCCAACGCCTGCATCTGCAAGCGCTGGCCCTCCATTGGACTCCGTGGGCGGTTTAAAACCTTGTCTCTTGGTTCCGGCAGTGTTAAACGACGGACTGTTTGGTTCTGATCCTGTTACTTTGTTCTGGTCCTGCTCCATTTCTTCGATGTTTTGGCTATTTTTTGACTCACTTCCGTCTTTTCTTTTCTTTGATAAGCTTCTCTTTTTCACCGGATGTAGCTTACATCGTTTATCTTTGTTCGGTAAACTCAAGCTACACGTCTTTGAGCTAAGATTTTCAAACTTTATGCTCGCAGGTATTGATATATCAGCTACGAAGCCTAGATGATTTTGATTGGATAACGTTGAATTACAACCAGCTTCACCTTGCGGAGACGGCAATTTTATTGGTCCAAATCCACGAAGTACAACAGGTTGGCCGTCTGCGATTGGCTGGGACTTGATGCATTGTGTAGAAGCATCTTGATTCGCTGTTGTAGCTGAGTCGTTTGTTGTTTTATTTTGATTGGTTACTTTTGTGTTTTCTGATTCTGATTGATGTATCTGGGTTCTAGGGGTAAGTTCACTTCTAGGGGGCTGTATAGCTTGAGATTGTCCCGGTTTGGTTAATGGCTGTGTTGAAGCGTGTTTATTACTTTTTAAACCTTGCCATTTGTCAAAAATTCCTGATTTAAAAATTAATGGAATAAGAGTTTGTGAAAGTTTCGATACCTCACTTTCGTTCTTAGGCGCCGCGGTTACCGAAATTTTGCCGCAAGATTTCTCGTGTTTTTGACAAATTTTCTCGCAATTTTGACCAGAAAAGCCTTTAGTGTTACAATTATCATGACTTTGAAGGGTTTGCGGGATGTCACTAGCAAGAAATGAGTTAGAGTTCGCGTTTTTACCTGAAAATCTACTTGACAAAAATATATCTGTCTCTGAATCACAACAATATCCACTACGAGGCAGGGTTAGTGTACTGGCGTACAAAAGCCGATACTCATCGCTTATTTGCTGCCGCAGGTGAGACGTATTCAAGTCAGCCAATAACGAACAAGTAGAATACGCACTAGAACTGTAAGAGGCGTTCTGATTCGCCGCCAACTCCGCCGCGTTTTGCTGTCTGGCGTTATCATTGCAAGAATGCAATTCCAGTGTAAGTTTCGATGAACAAAACTGTTTTTCATTCGCTAATGAATCGATTTTATTGCAGTGTGCGTTGACAGACGGCAGTTGCCTGTTGGACAAAACCGTAAATTGATTCCCATTAATATCAGGCGTCGAATTGTGTTCTGTCCTGTCTTGACTACTTCTGCTTCCAAGTATAATGTCGGACAACTTTCGATGAACTGATTTTGGAGCAGAAAGTTCGTCGGAAAAGCTGTCTAAATTGATTGGTATGCTACTCAACGAAGATTGAACATTTCTCGAACAACTCGGATGATCCACTTGCCTCTCTAAAGACGCTGAGTCTGTACAACCAGACAGGGCACGCAAGGGTGTAGACTCTATCTGACTAATTTGTTCTAACGGGTGCATTAAGGTAGGCATTTCAGTAGGAGTACAATTTTCTCGAACTTCTACCTCGTCTGATTCTGACAATACTATAAAAACTCCATTTTCGACGCTGAATCGTTGTTTTTCGACAGATAATGCTCGTAATGGATGGTGGGACAAACTGTCCGTTGATGTATTTTTTGTCTGACCGTAAACCGGAATGCGTGTCCCTTCAGGATTATTCCATACCCAATGAGTTGACGAATTGCACGAGTCTGACGTTGTCGCGGTAGTGGTAGAGCTATATTCGTGCATGGCATGCCTGTGCCCTGGACTTATGGTTTCGGCAGCCTGATGAAAGTGAGATGTCGCTGGGGGCCCTACCCAGGTTGTAGTCTGAGGGTAGAGCGTTAAATATTCAGGGTGTAATAGAAAATCAGGCACCGGTGCGGAATTTCCGCCGTGGTCGTGGCAATATTTTGAGCAACTTTGAGGTTCATAGTTGAGACAAGGGCCCGGATATTGCTGCGGGGTTCCGGATGGCGCATTGGTGTCGCTTTCTTCGGCGATATTTTCGAGTTGAGGTTCGTATAGGCAACAATCGCAACATGTACCACAGTCAGAAGTCGATGGAATACTCCACGGTATTCCGCTAGTCATGATTGCGTTCAAACATTCTTGTTCAGCGAGCTTAAAACAAAAAGCAACAATTTATATAATTTAAAGCTTAGAATGGTTCTTCAGCAATAGTTAAATAAGAAAAGCTAGCAGGATTTTACCGAGTGTAACGTTGATTTCAATATTTTCATGCGATTTATTTATAGTCTCTTTTACTTTTTTTACTTGTTTAATACAGATTTAAATTTGATTTTAGCAAATGACAGACCGGTGTAACAAGCCGATTTATCCCCGTCAAATCTTGCCGACCTCTGATTCCGAGACTTTATGCAAATCTGATGTTATGGATAAAAGTGTACTAAATTAATAGCAACCTGAAATACGTTCTCAGCAACTGGAACTTTATGCAAGCGATAGTAACCTGTAAATTTTGACTTAACTTTACCGTCGTAATTTCTGAGGGGACAATGGCCGTGCGCTTGGTAAGGATGCCGGGTTCAATGGTGCTGACTTTGTTAATATGACTTAAACGCAAGTTGCCTGTCTCAAGCCGAGATAAAGAAGAAGAGACAGCGAAAAGTATGCACCACAAGAGGAAAAGATGGGCTTAACCAGTCGTAGTGGACTACATTTATTGAGCGAAGCTCGAACACACGTAAGCAATTAAGGTAATATGCAAATTAGTTATTAGCTAACTATTCATTTATCGGTTTTGGAGGTTTGTAAGCAATTTCCTCACAGCTTCTTCGCATCCAAAGAGCCTTCAGCCACCCTAATAATTTTTGGAATAATTTAAAAACTCCTAGTTTTGTCTTGTCAATTAAGCTAATATGCAAATTAGCTATTAGCTAACTGTTTAATTATCGGTTTTGGATGTTTGTAAACTATTTATTCAAATTCTTCGCACCTAAAACTCTTCAGTGCTGAAATTATATTGGTTTTATCCTTAATAATTAGTGAAATATTGTAAAAAGTCCTAATTTAGGCTTATAAATTATGCTAATATGCAAATTATCTATTACCTAACTGCTCATAATGCTAAAGTTAGATTGCTTCTAACTGTAATAATTAGTGAAATATTGAGGAAAGTCCTAATTTAGGCTTAATTAATTATGCAAATTAGCTTGTAGCTAATAAACGGCTTACAATTTTAAACCCCCAATGCGAGATTAACATTCCGGGATAGTTGGCTTTCAAACAAAAAAAGTTTATCAAAATCGGTTCAGCCGTTCCTGAGATTCTTTTCGGACAGACAGACGGACAGACGGACAGACAGACGGACGGACATCCACCTTTGGACCCCCAAGTACAAAACATAAAACGCTTCGCGAAACTCCGAGCTTCTCTCGGAGTTTCGCTTCGCTCAAAAAAGAAAGATCCGCCTTGGCATTAATAAGTGAAAAGATCGGCCTAAAATCGACCTAAGCGAATGTTTGGGGTTGCAAAACTCGGCCAGGTAAAGCTTTCCTTGAACAATTTGCAACGCAAAAGAGCTGCTGAGAAGAAAATTAGTCTGTTTTACGCTAGAAAATTCGATGAATGGCAAAAAAATCTAAATATTCAGTCTGCCGTAAAAATTTTAAGTTTACTTTTGAGAAAAAATTTGCTAAACAGAATGAAATTTGTTTCTTTCAATTTCTGTTTGATTTTCGCCCCATATGGGGGCGGCCTGTACCATGCAGCAGCCAATTCCTCATCGACGGAACCCATCAGTGGGGCTCCATTGGGCCCCACACTTCACTTCCGTCTTCGCAAAAGTATGATATTATGGTGTTGTGCTACCGATGACTAGAACTAGAGAGGTTGGCTAAAAACGCAACGCGTGCTGGGCACATTGTTTAATTACGCGAAACGTATGCAGTCAGACACTTGTTCAAGAGTGTAATCAAGTTGTGCTATAAACAACATGATACGCTAACGTTAAACCTCTGATAAACTCACCTCATTATCGATATCAGAAGCGTCAGTCTGTAGACCAATGTCGTGTCCACTGCGTTTCTTATTATCACCGTCATTTGAAACAGTTTCAACAAATTTTGTGTTCATTTGGCAAGATTCCTTTCTGTGGTCAATCCAAGTTTGACCTTCAAAATAGTTGTCATTTTTCAACTGGAAATCCTGATCTTTTTCCTGCTCGATATAACCCGATACATCTTCACCGGAACTCATGCTTATATCGTCGGATCTTGTGCAATCCAGTGTGTCTCGCCGTGGACAGATTGTTTGTTTGTGATCCATCGAGTCGTTGTCGTTTTCTGCTATTTTGTACATCTTTCCTCCACGATTTACTGATTTGACATGTGTGTTTTTGAGTTGTGCATTGACAGTTCCGCCGTATTCCATCGCATATACTTCCATGTCGACGTTATTGTTCTCAGAGTTGCGGTTCCGGTGTTCCGGTAGGTTAAGCAGTCGTTTCGTTTCCTTGGGATGAACTCCTTGTTCAGTTATCCACTCTCGTACCATCGCTCTTTTTAGCGGATCCATGCACTCCTGTTGTAGCTCTGGTGAGACAAGAGGTACTCCATCTGGTTGAAAATCTTCCGCTTCTGTGATATCACATGCCAACTCCGCTCTTCCTCGTTGTAAAGATTGTTTGTCTCCAAGTCCTGTTCCTAAATCATTTAACCAGGAGCTGAATTTCTCTAGTTTATGCCCCTGCTGATCTGCTACTCCTGTTTCTAGCAAATTATTTTGCCAAGAGGTCATTGGTGTTTTTTCCACAAGGCTGTGTCCTTTATAAAATCTTTCGAACGACTCCTGATACTTGTATTTGCAGTCAGGGTCGGTACAAGTTGCACATGGGATGCCGTCTAAGTTTAGGGCCATTCCTTTTCCGAACGAAAATATTTCTCCACTGTGGTGTTTTGATTTCCGAAGCCGACGACAAGAACTTAGTGATGCGTTAATGGTTGTGGTGTCGATCGCAGGGGGTAACTTGCTAGATTTGAATGTAGTGGAGCTTGCTTTAGGTGTTGTTGTTGTCGACCGCGTTGTTGTTGTTGTTGTTGTCGTCGTCGTCGGCGTTGTTGTTGTTGTTGTTGTTGTTGTTGTTGTTGTTGTTGTTGTTGTTGTTGTTGTTGTTGTTGTTGTTGCTGTTGTGGTTTTTGTTGTTGTGGTTATTGTTGGTTGTGGTGGAGGTGTTGTTATCGTTGTTGTTGCTCTTGTCGTTGCTGCTGTTGATGTTGCCATTGCTCGTTCCTTTTCGCTTATGTTTGATATAGGGGGTGATATTTGTACAGTTGTTGCTGTTGGTGTTGTTGTTGTTGTTGTATTGCATTCTTCAGCTGTTATTATTGCTGTTGTTAATTCCGCAGTTCCCACTTTGTTCGCTTCCCGTCTTGTTACCATATCCTCTGTTGCGTTTACTTCTTGGCAATCAGAACGTCGTACGAATTCTGCAGGAACTACGGTCCCTTGTTGAATGAGTCTCAGTTGATTATCTGCCGGAGAAAACAGGGACGGTTCTGGCAAAGTGGGTGTTTCACACTCCAGCGTTTCGTTTGGGATTAAGTCCGGTTCGTTTTGTGTTTGTAGCGTCTTTAGGTTAGGCAATTCATGAGCCATTGTAGGTGAGTTGAGGTGTAAATGACGGATGTAAGGGCTTAACGATAACTTTGCCGGCGGGCCTTCGTTGTCGGTAAGCTCTCGATCACTAAAATAAACATAATTGGAATAAAAAGTGTTCAGAACCGTTTTAAAGCTTGTTTGATAAATATTAACTCGTTTACATGCTGCAAATTTTGCAACGCTGAAGCTTTTATCACAGAATGTTAAAAGGCGATCACTATATACATATACACTGATCTCTGATTTGGATATCTGCGTTTTTCTTGTTACACACTATGCACTGAAATGCTGGAACGCTGCCCAAAATACGTATGTGTGACATTCGAGCTTTAACATATAGATTTGGGACAAACATGAATACAACTTGAAAATTGCAACACAGGGTAGCATGAATTGAGAATATATCTTGTTTTATTAATATTCTATCTTATCAATATTTATAGTAGCATACTCAAATCTTAAAAGTGTATATCGAAAGTATTATCTTTAACAATAGAAAACGGCCGACAGAATTTTAAGATATGTGGTCCATATATCTTGAGCTGGATTGAAAAATAACTAAACAGTCCGGAACCGAATGAATAGCAGTGGGCCACCCCTTCTGGACAGTCGAAATTTATATCAGTCACTCGTTTCTCTTATTCGGGTCACTACAGTACGCAATCGGTTTCTTATTTCAAATAAACTAACTATTCCATCTAGGAAAGGGACACATAGAAAAACAGTTGGTTTGTAGAAATTAAATAAATTTATCCGGCACTACGAAGCCATCAATTCCTTCCTCCGCGGGCTCCAAATACCTGATAGGTGTTCCAGTAGTGCCCAAATATATCACAGTGTCACAAGACTGTTCGGAACTTGAATTCGTACAATCAGACGCTGTTCTGCGGAAGCCGCTGGCACCAATATGTCTTCGGTGCGATTCTGGTCCTGTTATTCGACCGTCTGACAAGCCTCCACCGCCGTCTGAAGAACCGGTTGTACTTGAGCCGAACTGAAACTGAAATTTAAATTCCGTATTTAGAATTTCAAAATTTTTCTAAGTAGATTTTTTATTCAAATATAAAAAAAATTTAAAATATATTTTGAACAGTCTTGGTGCAGTTTAGCATTGACCATATACGGCGTTGACTACAAATTCAACCTAAAATTCAGTTTTGAAAAATAAACCTTGATATATAGTTGAAGAATCGATACCAAAGATTGTGTAGGCATAAGCACACTTTGATTTATATGAACTCAGGAGTTTGGAGATGTATTTTTGGCGAGACTAAGCTAAATTATCTATTTAAATTCACTGCTGTGACTGTTTTCACTTACAAGTTTTAAATTCGGTTCAAAAATTCAAAGTTCAACGCACTGTAAATTCAATCAACTCAGCTATCGAGTAAGTTATTTCAACTCAATCCGAATTAACTTAATTCTCACTTTGAGTTGAGTTGATTCAAGATCAATTAGTTAATTAACTCAGTATAAAGTTGAATGAACTCAGAAATTTGAATTGTAATAGTTCCAACACAGATTGAGTGATTTAAATTCATTCTGAGTTAAAATCAACTCACTAAAATTGTACAGTGCATACCTTTTGTATTTTAGCTTTTCGTCCAATTCGATACAAGCGATGCGCTGTCTGTAAACAATTAATTGTTTCTGTTTGTTGTGACCGCTCCGCAGAGACACAGGCTAGAACTACAGCAGACGTTGAAGATCGACAGCTTCGAATCGCCGCAATTGGTTTAATTGTTGCCGACTGTGGGGGACAGTTTGATGAGCATAGCGTTAGTTTGAGTAATTGAGTTAATTTGCTGTCCCTGAAATAAATGACTATGCATAGCCTGCACTATACACAGCCAACAGTTCAACACAAGTTGAGTAAACATTGCTTTATAAACAGCCTAAACTCTCACTAATTTTTTTGACATTTTCGACCCAAAATAAAAATCAGAGGCGGGAACGTTTTTATGTGAATCTGGAACAGATTAAGTTTAAGGTTTAGATTGATTTTTTGGTTTGCTTAGGCTAAGGAATAAAGCTCATTGTTACACATAGGCTTAGGCTTAGGAATATGTTTATACTACTGTTCCGTCTCTGTTCTTAACGTTGGCACTAGTTGGTTTGGAGTAATTTGAGTTTTGTGTTACAAATATTGAGTAAGGATTGTGTTATTTACGTGGTATAAAAACAATGTCATCATTCAAGTTATACGTTAACTCGCTCGGATGAACCATGATATTCTTTACTGGTTTAGTTTCTAAAAGACGGATCTAAAGTAGCGGATCCAGGGCAGAAGCTGAGGAAATTGATTTTCGACCGTAAGTCTCGCTAAAACCTTTTAGCTATGATTTGCTAATATAATGTAAAAAGTTAGCAAAATCAACCAATTATAATTCAGTTACTGTTAGTTGGATCGAATGAAAGGACATCTAAAAGCCAAACTTTTGAGAATTGTATTAAATTTGCATATTCTGATGCTTTCATTTCAGCGTAAGAAAAAATATCACCTGCCGTCAAGACATCCTGAATCCGGCCAAGCAATTTAGATCGTATTTGATTGGTTATTCGATTAAAAACCGACCGTTCCCGTCATGACATCCTGAATCCGGCCAAGGAATTTAGATCGTATTTGATTGGTTATTCGATTAAAAACCGACCGTTAATTGGTGACAGATCCTACAAACTTGAAAACGTCAAAGACTTGTGGCGGATTCAGATACTTCTGACTGGGAGCACACAATTTATATTGAGAAAAAGCTCGCGAGCGAAACGAACGAGAAGCCAAACGCCGTTTTTGTTGCACAAAAGTGAAAATTTCTAAGGTAGGAAGGGACCTTAGCATTTTACCATAAAAAGATTCTGATTGGATGACGCGGGCGCCCTCCTTTGAATCCACCCCTGCCAGTGAGTTACTTGTACGGCAAATGTTTCTGGCCTTGTAGCACAGTGAGCAAAACGTTACACAGACCAGGAGCACTTAATGAAGCACGGCCTGCTTTAGTACACCGTTCACCGGGAGCTAAATCGATAATATGTAGCCGGCTCCTGCCTCCTGTTACTAAAACAAATATAAAACAAAAATAAAACTAATTTTATTTTAGGAATTTGACTATTCCAAATGATTTGCCCTTTATCCTATTAGCAAATTGCTTACAACATTTGTCTCCAAGCGGCTGTGTTAATAGCTTGCTTTTCTCGGCTAAATTTAAAGTAAACTTCGCAGTGTTCCGCTTAAACCAACTCTAAATTAAAATATAACTTTTTTACGATCATCTGGCTTTTTAAGTTGTTTTAAAACACAAATATTTGTTGAAAACTGGTAAAATTCAAGCTTAAAGTAAATTTAATCATAAAATTTAAATAAAATTTAACAGTAAGGGCCGAAAACATCAAATAAAATAATATGATAAAATATATGTATACAGTATATATGTAGGTATATATTATAAAATTATTTTTTTCATTGTGACAATTTACTACACAACCTGAGATCGAATTTTAAGTCTGATTTGAACTCCTGACTCTTGAAACAAAATTTAACACTCAATCTTAACTAGACCCACACGACATCTCATGGAGATCTTGAACTGTTCATATATAGTAATTGTTACACTGGCTATTGAAGATTATTTCGAGTAAACACAACATAAAATGGTGAGTCAAATTGACTCTGTCCGAAATAAGCTCTGCGAGACTGCACAAACAAGAGTCAAATTCAACTCCGCCACCGTCAAATGTGCGACTAAGTGAGTTCGACAGAACCTATTTCGGAGAGAGTCAACTTGACTCATCATTTTTTGCAGTGCAGTTATGGCGAATTCATATAGTGTACTCTATGCATGAAAGGAATAACCCTTGTATAGAACAGGGCTGGAACAGTGGTATAAGCATATTTCAAAGCCTAAGCGTAAGCCTAAGCATAAGAATGAGCCTATTCCTAAGCCTAAGCCTAAGCCTTAGCTAAAAAATTAGTCTAACCTTACAGACTATTTATTACAGCCCCGCCGGAAAACAATCCGGCCCTGTTGTTTACATGAGACAAAGGAATATTCAGTTAATATTTGCTCAATTATTTACCGTTCAACTTACAACTGCGGTCGACGTTTTCAATTGAGCAAGGTTGAGCCACGCCGTTACTGGAACCATCTAACGAATACTGATATAAATGCAACGTGAAGAAAAGATGACTATTACGTCGAGATTCTTCAGTGTCTAAAATAAAAAGTAATCGAGTTTCTGCTTAGAATTGACAAAAATTCAAATGTGTATAGCACCTATCACCAGTTTTACACAGATTGGAGGTGACATAATATTTTTGAAACCCAGGTTGAAAAGTTTTAAGTGTCTAAAATACAAAGTAATCGAGTTTCTGCTTAGAATTGACACAAATTCAAATATGTATAGCACCTATCACCAGTTTCACACCGATTTGATGTGACATAATATTTTTGAAACCCAGGTTGAAAAGTTTTAGGTGTCTAAAATACAAAGTAATCGAGTGTCTACTTAGAATTGACAAAAATTCAAATGTGTATAGCACCTATCACCAGTTTTACACAGATTGGATGTGGAATCAGTTGATAGCTTTACGAGGAAACGTCAACAGATATTCAAGTCTGTAAACGAGTCCAACATGCCAAGGGTGCTATGGACAGGCGGGCATGGATTTCCCACTAGTTGCTACACTGTAAATTTCAGTGAGTTGATTTTAACTCAGAATCAGTTGAATTACTCAATCTGAGTTAGGACTATCAGAACTCAGAATTTTGAGCTGATTCAGTTCATTCTGAGTTATTTAATCAACTCACACAGAGTCAACTCAACTCAGAAGGAGAATCAACTCAACTGAGAGTGAGTTAATGTTTACTGATATTAATTCCGAAGCAACCAACTCGCTAGCTGAATTGATTAATCAACTCAATGGAATTTACTGTGCAGGGAGATTGAAACTATTCTTAGAAAACTGAGTTTGTTGGCTGCAGATTTGCTGATGTTAAATCAAACATATTCGAGGTTGACCGCATTTGTAACAAAAAATGAAATTCACATCTCCACTTTGAAATACTGTGCTTTAGAGGTCCAAATTTCAGAATAAGACATTTTATGACACAAACAATGTAAAATTTGACTATTTTATTGTATTTAACAAATTTTACAGCATCACATATACAGGCTGCACTGTGCCAAATGTTGAATAACATTTTGAAAAACAGAAATATACCAAAACCAGATTGAAATCTAAAATGTTTGTTTGAAAACGGTTACAGTTGCAGGAAACTTTTCCACAAAAGACTCACACAACCTCGAATTTGTGTATTTTATATTAACCTTTGTTGGTTGGTATCGTGTCACGCAAGATTTTGCTTAGTGATAAAATATTGAATTTTTGGCCAAAACAAAACATACATCAAAAGCATTGCGTTTCAGACGAACGAAAGGCGGCCGAGGGCGGGTTAAAAATAAATAACAGTCCGTAACCGAATAACTGGAGAATACCCTCTGGAGAGGCCAAATAAATATCAGTTCCCCCCTTTTATTCGGCTCACTACAGTACCTCATTCTTAGTAAGCAAATCAGCTGTTAAAAATGAATAGCTATTGTTTTGGCAGTGCATATTTTCTAAAACATTCTTATCGCTCAAAAGTTTAGCTTATATCAAACCTAAGCCAAAGCCTAAACCTAAGCCGAAACCTAAAAGGATTGAACTAACCGTTTGATCTTGCTGCAAGTGCAATATCTAAATAATGCGCAGCTTGTTGAGCAGAACTTGCACGCAGCTCACACTGGTTTATTAGTTGTGTTCCGAACACTGGATCTTGTTGAAGTTGAATATCGCTAATTGATTCGTTGTGCGATTTGGGAACCATATCACCTGAAAACTTGCAAGTTCCATAATCGATTCGAGCAGGGGCTGAACTCAAACCCTGCCATTTTGATCTAAATCAGTCTAATATATTTTTTGATTTTGTTGAGTAGCCCAAATTGTAACGGGCCTAACGGGCAGGTGCCTAATAGACCTGATCGCCAGTCTACCCCTAAAATTAGAGTAAAAAATGCACTTGGATGTCGTGAAGAAGTAGCTATAAACAGGATAGTTTTAAACCTGCCGTTCGTTGGGGTGACCAGGAGATAGAAAACTGGGTCTCGTTCCACAAAATTTCTGAGTGTTCATTCTTCTGTTACCAACTGAAAAATTGCACTAAAACAAGTGGACACAGATTCCTAATGGCGATTTGACCTCTGGACCCTATCTTGGTTACATCCTTGTGGCCATTAGTAATTTCATCAATTTCAGCTTGCAAGTAAAACCACACTCAAAATCATATCTCTGATATTTAAGAAATAATTTCTTGCATTTAAGAAATATATTTAACAAAGTGCACTTGAAAAGTATTTCTGTTATAACCAGAAAAGTTTTCAACAAAGTTTTGAAATAAAGTCTGAAAATAAACGTTTTCCAGTTATTTATGGAAAAGTTGTCTTAAATATCAGAAAAACTTTTCAGATTTTACACAGAAAATACTTTTCTAAATAAATTCAGAAATACTGTTTTGTGTACATCTTGCAGATGCTGAATATGCTATACCTGGACAGACGTTGGCGAGCAAATCAGTCAAGCGCTCATTCGCTCCGCTCAACTCTAGAGCTGATACCCGAACACTGTAACGGCGTGCAGAGTCACGTGCTCTTATAGAATCAATTTGGCGAAATAACCACGATATTGAGCGTGGAGCCACTCCCATACCATCTGGATCCGTTGGTGTCCCGTAGGTGCTATAGGAACGCGCTGAAACAGTGTTCGAACATGTAGTAATTGATTTACTTTCGAGTTTAATTTTAGTTGACGTAACATTATCCCGACTAAGCTACATCTTGATAAGCTTAAAACTAAGCCTAAGTCTAAGCGTAAAAATGAGTCTACACGTTTCTCACATTACCAGTTTTGAGATTATTTGAATTCAAAATTTTAAAAAATTTCAAAAAATTATTAAGTTCTTACCATTACGATCATTTCCAATACACAAATAACTCGCATCATGACCGTTCAACACAGATTGAATAAGCTCTGTTAACACAGCTGAGGTGACTTCAGTCTTAAAAACGTGACATACCCAACCTTTATAGTACAGGAAATTTTATATTTTTTTGTTCCAAAAACTACAAACACCCAGAGCTTTAACGTCTTACACACAGCATAGCGCAACGAATTGTTCCAATTTTATACAGATTTAGGTGTAGGCCTGGACATAGATATTTTCAATTTCATATGAGGTGTAATTTCAATGTAAGATTCGATTCCCGGTCTCACGGGTGAGAGGCGTTTACAATGGACCACTGAGCTATACACACAAAATAAATTGTCTTGTATTCAAGCAATATTGCGTGAAATTTAACACAATTATGTCTTGATACCTACTCCAGACATATATGTCTTAAACTCAAAACTTGTATTTCATAAATTTTCAGAAATATTGGTCTAAAATTTTTTGCACTTAAACGTCTTAAATTAAAGACTTTGTTTTATGAACAATTAAGAAAAGTATTTCTGAAATATAAGACAAATATTTTTTAAATATAAGACAAACATGTCTTAAATCAAACAGAGATTTGCTTTCGAAACCGACTCCAAAATTGGGGGCTAAAGCTCAACCCAATACCCTAATTTTACAACCTAACATACGTCTAAGACGTAAACTTAAGTTGGGGGGAGCTTGAGCTCAACCCGAAATATCTTTGGAATTCATTTATTTATATTCTCTCTTAAGAATATAAACGGAGGAACTATCTTTACATACATAAAAATCAGAAAATTAGTTCTTGAATAAAAGACAACTATTTCTTGAAACAAAGAAACTTGTGTCTTTATAAATTGGCAATAGCAATTTCTTGAATACAAGACATTTATGTTTTATCCATTTAAGAACCGAATTTCTAAGCTGTTCATGGCTATTAATGTCTGAAATACAAGAAATTTATGTCTTAAAAATTTAAGAAAAAAGAAGTCTTAAAATTTTAAGACAGTTTATTTTGTGTGTAAGGACTGAATACTCGAGCCCTTGCGCTCTCTCACATCTTGTGTAGATTTTGCATTACGATATGTTAGAATTGGTTAAACATTGTTTACGGTGTCTGTATTGTTTGTATATTATTTTTTAGTTGCTCATAGTATACTCTATGAGTGAGAGGGTTTTATATACTAACTGAAACTTTTAAATTGACTCTTTCTCACATGAATAATTTCCATTTCAAATGAAACGTAATTTCAAGGTAAGATTCGATCCCCAGTCTCACGGGTGAGAGGCATTTACAATACCCACTGAACTTTAGGAGCCGGATACTCGAGCATTTGCGGGCTCTCACGTCTTGTGGAGATTTTGCATTGCGCATATATGTTAGAATTTGTTGCAATTCTTCTAAAAGTTGACTTAGACAGACCAATTTTAACTTAAGAACAGCTTTACACGACAGTTTAAGATGGTTCAAAATTTTGCAATAAGCAGTCAAATATTTACGCTTGGTTTGTTATTTGCCAATTATTTCCTTTTCAACTTGTAATAAGTTACCTGAGAATCATCAGGACTATACAACGCATCAAACGCGAACACTTTATTCGAACCGGAACCGAGATTTAAATTTGAATTTAGCTTGTCATTATTGGAGAATGTTTGATGTGGATGTGGCGTTTTTTGATTGGTTAATTTTCGGCAACTGTTGTCTGAAGCGTCAGCTTTAATGACAATTTGTTTACGAGATGTGTCTAATTCGAGCAATGAACGACGTTGGGTTGATTTGGACTCTGTAGCCGACGTTGGTGAACACACACGGACGAATACTTTGATCTAAAATCAACTGATATATTCAATACAAAAACTAATGATAATTTTTTACCAGTGTATAAAGGAATTTTGACACGGTACAATACGGATTGGAATAAGATGGAGAGATAAAAGGGATACATCCACGTTCGAAACTTTTGGAAAGACACGAAAAAAGGACTTTTAACAGACTTTCGAATAACACTCTGAATTCGATGGGTCGAGAAAATTTTACAAAACCTTAGAGCCTGGCGAACTGATATTTTGGCTAAGACATTCTGGTTTTGACCCGACCACTAGTGGTATGTCTTCAAAACTGGATCCCTTGATCGATCGCACACAAGCTCTGTCGCTTATGAAATATGCTATATTTCAGAAACTCTGATCCCTGCGAAAAAAATTGCAATAGGAGACACCTACGTCTACTCAATTTGTAAAAATGAACAGCATAAAAATAAAGGCCAATGTTACTTTAAGGGGCGTAACAGCAGATTAAGCGTGTTCCTAAGCCTAAGCCTAAGCGTTGCAAAAATGAGTTCCTAAGCCTAAGCCTAACCTAAGCCTAAGCCTTGCAAAAATATCCCAAGCGTAAGCATAAGCCTAAGCCTAAGCGTTGCAAAAATGAGTTCCTATGCCGAAGCTTAAGCCTAAGCAAAAAAATGTAATCTAGACTCTAAACCAACTCTTTTATAGACCCACCAGATACCTGGACGCCCCTTAAAGTAACGTGGGCCAAAATAAACATATATAGGTGTACAATAAAATAAAACTGCCGACAGGTAGCTTATTTCTGGATGTTGCCAGCTCAAATTAGGTACAGAAAGGACACAAGTTTTTATTTCACATGACTTAGCCAACCGAACATAAAACACTTTAAAACTGTCCTGATGGTTGGGGGTCAATTTTACTTTTAGGGGCATAACAGTAGATTAAGCGTATTACTAAGCCTAAGCCTAAAGCATAAGCGTTGCAAAAAGGTGTTCCTAAGCCTAAAATCCTAAACCTAAGCCTAAGCCTAAGCGAAAAATGTAATCTAGAATCCAAACCTACTCTTTTATAGACCCACCAGAGACCTCGACGTCCCTTAAAGTAGCATGGACCATACTTTGTACTCCTGTCCCTTCTGGTTACAAGTTCAGCTTGTTCGTACCCTTCCGGCCGAAGTGTTCGCTTTCGTCGGCTGTGCCGTGATTCCAAACCCAGTCATTGTGATGCCATTTGCGCCCGCTTGTAGCCTCAATAAAGCTGGTGGCATTGGCGGTGGATATTGGCGAACAGCCGTCGCAAAATTGAAACCCGTTTCAAGCGGCACATTTTTACAATTTTGATCGCAGCTACAAAATGAAAAGCTTAAAATGAAACAAGAACCAGAGTTTGGGCTTACAGCAAAAAGGACAAATAAGAGGACCATATTCCATTCCGAAATTTCTTCAAGGCAAGAAATAAAGTAACAGAAATTAAAGTACCTTTTTATCGATGATAGAAGTCAAAAACTATTAAGATAATCCCGATTCGAAATGTTATCCTGGATCCAGTCTACGACCGACACGAGGTGTTCCTTTAGTGTTGCGCTGTACTTTTGTTGACGTGCGGCGCTGTCCGTCACCCGCATGGTACGGTCCGGCGTCGTCCGTCACTGTGCGGTATCCTACGCAAATAACTCACGTACGATAACGTATGGTGACATACGGTGACGAACGGTGACGGACGACGCCGTACGGGTGACGAACGGTGACGGAAGACGCCGTACGGGTGACGCACAGTGACGAATGGCGGCGTACGGGTGACGCACGGTGACGGAAGACGCCGTACGGGTGACGCACGGTGACGGAAGACGCCGTACGGGTGACGCACAGTGACGAATGGCGGCGTACGGGTGACGCACGGTGACGGAAGACGCCGTACGCGTGACGCACGGTGACGGAAGACGCCGTACGGGTGACGCACGGTGACGGAAGACGCCGTACGCGTGACGCACGGTGACGGAAGACGCCGTACGGGTGACACACGGTGACGGAAGACGCCGTACGGGTGACGCACGGTGACGGAAGACGCCGTACGCGTGACGCACGGTAACGGAAGACGCCGTACGCGTGACGCACGGTGACGGAAGACGCCGTACGGGTGACGCACGGTGACGGAAGACGCCGTACGGGTGACGCACGGTGACGGAAGACGCCGTACGCGTGACGCACGGTGACGGAAGACGCCGTACGGGTGACGCACGGTGATGGACGGCGCCGGACGTCAAGTATAACGCAACCCTAATCTGGGTCCAGTTTTGTGAGACACTAAGCATACAAATTATCGTTAACGGAATACGATTATATGGACCGAAAAATTGGACGATTTTTCGACGCTGCTGCACACCAATACAGACGATTCCGACAATCAATATCGAATAACATTAAAATTTTTCATACATTTAAACTATGCTAGCTGTAACAGTACACCCTCGTCCCGTATATACCAAAACTTTAGTATTACTGGTTCAAAAGTTGCAAGTCCTAGAATCAGTGGCGTGCAGTTAATTGCAGAAGTTTGGTACGGAAAAAACGGCTGAAATTCTAGGACTTAAACCTTACACAACAAAATAGGCAATTAGCTAACGGCCTATCAGTCGGACTGTGCCATTTACCCACATGTATAAAATCCAGGATGGGGGCACCGCCCTCTCGCCACCTGTAGATATCAATCTGCCCATTTGCCAACTATCGGCACGCCAAATCCAAACATACCACAATAAAAAGGTAATTTGTTGCCTACCTATCGCCTTCAGTCCATTTTCGGGACTGCCGGGTTGATGCGGCGTAGTCCTTTGGTCTGCATTTTGAGCCATGGTTATGTCGCTTGAATCTTCTTGGAGAACCAGAATAATACTGTACCCTTGGTTGAGATGGATTTGAGCCAGACCATACTTGTTGAGGTGAACATTGTTGACCAGCGTAAGAGGTGGATGCCATATATAGAAAGGTTGCTTTCGTAGAAATCTTTTATCCGCTACTACTTTTGAAAATGCAATGTTTTATTAATAATTTAAAATAATTATTTTTTTGTTTTTTTAAATTCATTTTTGTGTCCTAAAACTTGCTAAATCGTTTTGTAGCAAAGTTACTGAAAGCTAACGCTTGTTAAGGACATATTTACAAACGGAAAGTATTCTAATTAAAATCTATTTTATTAAAACTAGAACGCCTCACATTCGTATTTTTGGCAGCATTCCACAAAAAATAGCGTGTATATATGCAAATTAGAACACATTCTTGAAAAGTTAAAAGAGGAATATTTTACGATGGCAAATTTGCAGCCACGTTGACTAGTGTTTTTTATTTAGGAAAACAAAAGAATGTCTCAAATAGGAGATTTTTTTCTTCAACCGACTTTCAACATATAACCAAATGGAAATTATTCATGGCTTAAAAGCGTTAAATTCTGTGTTTTGTAAGCATTATTATTCTATTAACTCATTAACAAGCAATTACATTACAACGTTTTTGGCAAAAATACACAAAAAACTTTCGAAGTTACAGTGTGCAGGGTTGTTTTGATACCACAGATGCCTTATGTGCCCCTCTTTCGACTGGTATAACGGGTTAACTTGGGCAATAATTGTTGATGAACTGCGAAATATTAATATTTATTGCATCGAATACAACAAAAAATTAGCTTTATTTGATAACAGCTTTGCCTTTTCAGACTCGGCCGGAAGCGGTATGAGGTAGAGTGCCGCTCGACTTACGGACATCTTCATTTACACTGGTCGAAAAATTTATCGACATTCAAAAAATTCTACGCTAAGGAAACGTTTCCTATCCAATCTGAAATTGTCTATGACCGTCTACTCTGTAAATATTAGTGAGTTGATTTTAATTCAGAATGAGTTGAAATGCTCAGTCTGAGTTAGGACTATCAGAACTCAGAATTTTGAGTAGATTCAATTCATTCTGAGTTACATAATAAACTCATCGACAGTCAACTTAACTCAGAGTGAGTTAATGTTTACTGATATTAATTCAGAAATAACTAACTCGCTAGCTAAATTGATTAATCAACTCATTGCAATTTACAGAGTAGTGATAATTCCTGGGGTATACTCTTCAATACTGTTGTTCTTCGAAAAACACAGGGGTGCTTGATATGCCGTTTTAAAATATACACTGTTGAATTTGGCTACATACTAATATAGTTTGAGTAAAAAATATGGACCCGAACGGGTTTCGTTTACCAGCCGCTCCTTTTATTTTGAACCTGTTTTTCGGCCGCAAGGCTGTCGTATGCCCAAATCGGCAAGTCTGCCATAGGTCACCGCTCCCACGTAATAATCCGACTTATCGAAACTAACATTAAGCATTCTTATGACTGAAATATTAATATTTCGACTCACGTTGAAATTTTTTGTGGTTTTCAAAAAAGGTTCAGATTCCTCTTTTATCAAATTTGCAGCTTTTGTACAAATAAATGCAAAAACAAATAGGAGTAAACCATTATGAGTTCAACAAATACAACAGCCCTTACCCCACTCTCGGGTTTTTTACCTGGCACACAATTTCACACGACGGCTTAGAAACAAAAATGCCATCAACCGACTGTGCCCTTGAAATCTGTATCCCCTTCCGAGATCGTTGTATCACCCCTCACCGGAGCTACTAGCTGTTGGCATCAACTAGAAAAATTTCAAGCTCGCTTGGAAGTCATTGTAAACCCTTGTATACCGTTTCAAATAATTTTAGCCTAATATTAAGGTTAATCTGGCTACGGGCCTACGTGGCCCCCGAAACAAACTACCTTTCACCTCCGACAATACAGACCCCTGGGTTGTAGATTTACTATAATATGCGGCATTTACGTCTTTACATCAGAACATAATGTGGCCACAAACCGGTGGGTGGAGGCTTTACGCAGTTTAACATTGGAAATAATTTATTTGCAAAATGTACAAAATTGCAGGCAAATTTAAACTGCATTGTCTTCGAAAACATTGTTTAATTTATTAATAAATGCATCAGGGGTTGCAAATTTGTGCACCACTTAAAAATAACCTGTTGATTGCGTTTGTGACAGGTTTGTAAAATATTACACCTGGTTGATAAACCCGCTGTGGTTTCTTTAAACGTCCCACAAATATTAAATGCTTACGGAAATTGCATACATATCTAAATATTCAAGAATTTTGCATTTACTCAATTCGGAGTGGAATATGGAAACCAGGCTAATAATTTTAACAATTATAACTTTAGAATTAGCATATTCCTAAACCTAAACCAATGCCTGAACGCTGTAAAAAATGGTCCTTGTGAAGATCAGGGGCGGACTGTTTTTTTGCTCAACTGCAATAGAGTTGCTTATGCTTTAGACTAGTTTTTTGCTTAGGCTTAGGTATAGGTTTATCGTTTCATTGGCAGTTACGGTTATTCTTATGCTTAGAAATTTGTCAATACTACTGTTACGGTCCAATTCTGTACATTAGCCAAGAAAGTGTAAGCTATGCCTGAGCAGAAAGCCATAATTTAAATTCTAATCCTACTCTTTTAAACAATAAAACCGGGAAACGGGACGGCTCTAAAAGTATGTGCCGAAAAAAACGACTATGGACTAAGATACAACAGGACGTGAAAAATACCGGAGCCGGAGGTCACAAACACTTGCGGAGCCTCAACCAGAGTGAATCAGAGGTGAAGCCGAAGGTGAAGCGAAATTAGGTTGTTAAAATGAGGTTTAATTTGTAATCTTAGCAAATATCTGTAACGAGTTTTTGAATCATTTAGTTTTACGCTTATTTTTTCACGATATACGCCAAAAAGATAAATTTTGTACAATCTCGCTAAATTTTAACACCGAAGTTACCGAAACCAAAAAAAAAATTTTACCGGATCCGGAACCGTAGCCGAATTTCTGCCGGATCCGGAGCTGGAGGCAAACCTCCGGTTGCATCTTCCTCTGAACGTAGTCAGAATTTCATTTTGACAGGGTATAAAGCCTACTATCAATGCTCGTTTCATCTTCATGTTTCCGCAGAAGTTCCTTAAACGGGTATATTCCCTCTGTGCCTTTTCTTGTACAGGGATCTGAAAGCCACCTGAACTCAGCATTGCAGATTCCGCTTCTGGCCCGTAGCGAATACAGGCCTGGGGCGCTCAATCGTCCTGGAATATGTTTTGTTCTCCTGGAAAATTTTCAACCTTGCTTGTAAGTCATTGAACACCCTTGTATGCCCCTCCTGAAATCTTTTTTAGCCCCGATAGCAAGGTGAGCTGGCTCCGGTCCTGTTTCCCATTTGTTCGTTACGCCAGGAAACTTTTACAACATACTCATCAAAAAACTAATTAACTTTTGTATGCATCTGATATTTTATTTTTAGTTTTAATTCAGCTACAACTTAAAATTACCATATTTCTTGTGAGCTTATATTTCTGATAAGTTTCTGATGAAAAGTGTCAAATATCAAATGTTAAAACATCTATTAAAAGCACGAAAGATATTCTAAAACACGCTTTTAAAAGGACGTTTGATGTGGGAATGATCACTAACAGATAAATTGACTGGCCCATGTTACTTTACGGGGCATTCAGGTTTTTGGTGCGTCTATAAAAGAGTAGGTTTAGATTGTAGATTGCATATTTTTGCTTAAGTTTAGGCTTAGGCTTAGGAACTCATTTTTGCAACGCTTAAGCTTAGGCTTAGGAATATGATTAATCTACTGTTTACGCCCCTTAAAGTTAACATTGGCCAAATGACTAACCATAAATTGCTTCAGCTTTCAAGTCAGCGCCCTACTCAGCGTTCAAACGTTGCTAGTGTACACTTCAGCTTTCGTTTACGAAACGCTCACATTTTGGCATAACTTAGGCTTAAGATTAGGCTGGCTGACGCTTAAAGTTTTAGGCATACGCGTAAGCCTAGGTTTGTTGTCAAGGGGATGTGTACAAGACCCCGTGGAAAACATCACCATAAGTAAATTGGAATGTTGTTAAAATAGTGCATAATATACACTCGTTGCTTCTGGTTGATATTTCGTCATTATAAAAAAGCTGTAACGCCCGTAATACATATTCCGTGCATGATATGAATCCGCTGGGCCCATGTTACTTTAATTGGCGTAACAGTAGATTAAGCGTATTCCTAAGCATAAGCTTACGTCTAAGCGTTGCAAAAATGAGTTCCTAAGCCTAAGCCTAAGTATAAGCCTATTAAGCCTGAGCAATAAATGTAATCTAGAATCTAAAACTAATCTTTTATGGACCCACCAGAAACCTGGACACCCTTTAAAGTAACATGGGCCATCCAGTGTATAGAGCATGTATCCCGCTCAGAATTAAAGGTTAATAGCAGTCTAACGAGAAGTTATCTGTATTGTTTATGTGCAGGTTAACTAGGTACATAATAACAAAACCTAAACCTAAAATATTGCTAATTCCGCGACATAAAATGTCTCGCAATCGCCTTATGGCAATCAATGCAAAACATTGAGTGAACATAGTGGCAAATATCAAAACAAATACTTAAACCAGCAACTGATTTATCAGAAATACCTGAAATACACCAAAACTTTCGATCCCACAAGAAAGTAAAATAAAGTTAGGAACATATTTTCGCAACGCTAAGGCTTAGGCTTTAGGCTTAGGAAGCCTACGCTTCATCTATTGTTACGCCCCTAAAAGTAACCTTGGCCACAGCTAGCGATAAATGCTTTTATTTGCCTACAAATGTTCACAAGTTTACTCTCGGAAATGTCACAAGTCGAAGGCGTGGATTATAATTAATACGGTGCATATTGTTAGGGCCCATGTAAAGATCAGGGGCGGAACGTTTTTCTGTGGGACTAGAAAAAAAGTAAGTTTAAGCTTTAGAGTGATTTTTTGCTTGGCTAAGGCTTAGGCTTAGTCTTAGGCTTAGGAATATGCTCATAATACTGTTCCGCTCCTGTTCTTTACATTGCCCATTATTAGTGTTCAACTAGCGTGTATAACTTCGCCAAAAATCATTTTTGACAAATGCATAACACATATTTCTTTGGAAAAATACCTCTTGTGAAAAACAAGAGTCACTGGCCAGTGTTTAGTGAGAAAAATACCATGATTTTGTTCTCAAATTTCACTAAAACGCAAAATATTATACAGCTGTAAAAGGCGACACTTTTGGCAATCTAAACAAAGTCGCTACAATATGTCGTTGATACTGTGAGACACCAAATATTTTTATTTTTTTTGACAACATTCGCTGGAACCAACTCTCACTGCCAAGTTTATAAAACGTGCCAAACTGGGTCAGGTCAAAAAAAAGTTTAAAATTGATGAAGATTAATTAGTTTCAATTTTAATAATTAAAATAACTTACACGGGACAGACCGGTTTTTCACTTCAAAAACAACGAGAATTGAATTGTTTTTTGTTGCCGAAATTAGATATACTAGTCAACCGTGTTTGTTGCATTGAGCAAAAGTTAGCGAATGTACAACAATCTGCATGCAAATTCTGTTTTCACAGAACAATCAAATTTGTGTTCTAAGAAAATATAAACAAGGTAATGCTGGAACGCTGTCGAAAATATGTATGGTATTTGGGGTGGAGCGTTCCAGCTTTAACTATATAGATATAGATACTAAGAAGGAAAGGCGTAAACAATAAATTGTGATTACCTTTGCAAAGAATACTTTTTAGCAGCTGAAATTTGTATCAAATTCTACGTTAATAATTTGATAATGTCTATTTCTTGCTAGTCTGTTTCACTAAGTGTGCAACTCTTAGGTTCCGCATTGGTACAAAATGTTACACCGGGCATTGCGGTTTTGGCCAACCAACATATTTAGAAAGGGATCGCTGTCACATGCAATAACCCTAAATTAAACTATACGCGAAGCGTTTGATGCCGAATACATAAAGTGCCATGGTCCGCACAGATTGTACCCCCCTCTAAATAAGGATATTGCTCAAAAACGCAACGCGTGCCGGGAATATTTTGTACCATGCGAAACCTCAAGAATTGCACACTCTTGTACCATGTACTTTTGTTCTTATTTTCCTTTTTAATATTTTAGCGGCAAAATATGAAGCGTGCATCTCTTTGCTTCATATGGCTTAAAATGTTACAGGATGCCAAGCAACGATAATTTTTTGGTAAAGGCGTAGATAGACACTGGACTGCTTAATCCTTTATCAGTATCTATTCTTCAAGGCTGGGCGAAAATATTTAGTTTTTGGACAGGGCCGGAGTAGCCACCCCGGATACCCCCCTTTGAAGGGGCGCCACCCCTAAAGGGGCCCCACCCTAAGCGGTTGAAACAAACACCGTTTAAGTTTTAAAATGATTCTGGCTTCTCGCTCGCTTCGCACGCGAGTTTGGGGGCCCCGACCCAGGAATTGGGGGTAGCCGCCACCCCTGCCTTCTCCGGTACTGTTTTTGGACAAGGCTTTTAAAGTTACTATTGTCGTTAACTTTGATGGCATTATTCTTATTATCCTGTTAAAGCACCAATGTAACAGCGAATAGTTATCCTAAAAAATCGGCTGAATCAAATTGTTAACAAAAAAAATTTTCTATGTTATGGCTACAATACAGTAACACGTCAATTTATCTCCTTAAATGTTAAACGTCCACCCCCAGAAAGACAGGCTAGATTACCATCTGGTTCTGGTTCAGCCTGACATGGATTCGCAAGAAACGCCAACAAATATACTCCCAATGAACAGAGTTCTAGTCACGTTGGACCATTACCATGTAGTGCAAAATGGTAACGTCATATATCTTAAGCCTTTAATAGACTAAAATTTCAATCAACACAATGTTTGTTTTCTGTTTCTATCGCGTTTCACAAACAAACCATGTCGAAGAATTGTCAAGGGGATAATACCAATCAATTTGCATAGATGTGTCCACAGATTGTCAACCCTTAGGGGCACACGGTGGAGTGACACCACCGATAAACGCGGACCTACTGTCATATATAAGCGCGGCCAGGATTTCAAATTGGGATGGTATACCTTAAGCGACAACTTGTTCTAGTGCCAGTGTTTGGTGAGCGAGAAAAATATTTTATGCTCAGAAGAGTATAAGTTAAGCCTTAAACTTGAGCCAGCTTATGTTAATTTTAGGACCGTAACTGTAGGTTAAGCATATTTCTAAGACTAAATGAAAGCGTTGAAGAAAGTGTAAACCTAAGCATACTGTTTTTTTCAGTCCACCGCAATGGCCCTAAAACAGGCCCATAGCCAGCTCACCTTGCTAGGGTTGGCTAAAAAATTTTCAGGAGGAGCATTTGAAGGTTTTCAATGACTTACAAGCAAGGTTGAAAATTTTCTAGGCGGAGCAAAATTTTTCCAGGGGTGGCCCGAGCTCCCCTGCCCCCCCTTGGCTACGGGCCCGCTCTAAAAGTAACACAGATCACAGAGCTAATTTTTATTCATTCAAGAATTTAAACACAATATCCACCACAGGGTTTCCGACCTTAAAACATTTCAGTAAAACTTTACGTTTTAAATTTGAGTTTTCAAAGGTTTAATTTTAAAACAAATACGTGGTTATTGAAATCGCTGACATATACTTAGCGGGATAACATCAAATGAGCGCACGACCGTTGAAGCTAAACTGACAAAACTTAAAAAATGCGAACATTACACAGGTCAAATTCATTATTCATTTAACCTTTAAATCGCTTCAGTTTGTTTTGATAGTTTGTATCGCCAAATTGGTACAAAAAACTGAAAGTATAGACATATCTATAACCACGTTATGTGTGAAACCGAATTTCTCCAAACACCGCCAACAACAGTAAGCTTTTATTCATAATAAACCTCAGCGAAAGCCTAACCGTACGTTTTGACGTAGGGCCCGTATTCTCAAATGTGTCTAGCAACCATCGTCGCAGTTGGCAATAGTTCTCAAACTCACTCACTATTGCAGATGTTCAACTCAAAATTGGTACAGAAGTACAGCAAATCATATGCTAAAAATGAGCTCAATTTTTTGCTTCAGTATTCTGTGGTTCGAAAGTTACAAGACCTGACACCAACAGGTAATAGGTGCTATACACATTTGAGAATGCGTTCCCTAGACGCTAAAAACTTATAACTTTAAATCTGAATGAAGACCATAATTTACCCCTAGAAAGCATAGCGGTGTTTCTTGATTTGCTTTATATTCGCGTAATGGTAACTATTCGCAAGGGGCGACAGACGTACTTTGCTACGACTGCGAACAGTTAAAAATATTTCTGGAAATAATTGTTAGCTAAAACACATTTATTCGTGTCCCCATATACAAACACATTTATGTGCGGATCAAGCAACAAACCTAAAACGCTTTGGCTTTGACCCATACCCCATCTGCGACTTATTTCATACAACCTGCATTAATATGGTTCATTACCCAAAACAATATTAATATATTAAAATAAAATAATAACAATAACAATAACAATAACAATAACAACAACAACAACAACAACACACGTCGAACGCTTCTGGGGTCCCATATAATGTTGACCACACCGGACTTTTATAGCCCAACAAAGCAAAGGAACACACCCAAAATTGGCAACAAATATACAAGATTTATACTCAAAACATATTATACGCACAATAGATTTTGGACTGGTTTAGTCTTCTCATAGAACCTAATAAGACTCCAAGAAACCATCTTGGGCCATTTGAAATAAGAGAACCAGTTTGCAGTCTGACTGTTGCGTTTATATAAAGCCTTTAATCCGGTCGTGAGGTGAGCTATTATACGCTGGTTTCGGATGCTTTTTAAAAGGTTCTACGTCTGGTAAGCAGAGGCGGATCAAAAAATTTCTGACAGAGTACAGGCTGGCGAATGTTATGAAACACAATTTTTTTACTGTATGCTAGATGTGTGCTTTTCTGCAGCGAAAAATTGCAAACAATTTCTTCATTCAGTATTTAGGACACTGAAGCCAAAAAAGCTATCTGTTAACCATGGTCTATAACAATTTTCACGCCAATTCCAGAAACGTTATTGTGTTAGAACCATAGGTAACGACGAAAATTCGATTCAGTCGTGTTTTTTTAAATTTCATATTTCACAAATGCCGACAAAATTATCAATTTGTAACATATGAAATTTGAAAAGAAGTGATATTAATTCCATGACCGGAGCAAACTCAACATTGGAGCAAGAAATACCAGAATGCGCAAGCTATGATCTTAAATTACATGAGAGGGCGAGAGATCTAAGATTTTCTGGGGTTCTAAAATGTTTCTAAGAGTAGTTGAGCCCATCGAATCATCTCTAGCTGCTGGCCTGAATTAAACTTAAACATGTAAAATACGGAAACGCAACCATATCAATAGACCTTATCCAGAATATAATTTCCGTTGCTTAATCAAATCGAGAGAGTTAAAGCATATCCAATGATGGAAGTTTTTTGTTAAATAATTTGAATCATATAAGTCTGAGGCATTTAGACAACTTTGTGCTTCTGGGTCTAAGTGTAAAACATTTGGTTGACTGCAAGCCGTACGTTTTTAATAAATTCGTGCATTTCGCAGGTTGCTAAGCCTAAGCCTAAGCCTAAGCCTAAGCCTAAGCCTACGTATAAGCCTAAGCCTAAGCCTAAGCCTAAGTCTAAGCCTAAGCATAAGCCTAAGCCTAAGCATAAGCCTACGCATAAGCCTAAGCCTAAGCCTCAGCCTAAGCCTAAGTCTAAGCCTAAGCATAAGCCTAAGCCTAAGCCTAAGCCTACGCATAAGCCTAAGTCTAAGCCTAAGCCTAAGCCTAAGCCTAAGCGTAAGCCTAAGCCTAAGCCTCAGCCTCAGCCTAAGCCTAAGCCTAAACACGGTGATACATTTAAGACGTTTAATTATGCTTAGGCTTCTCGTTAGGCTTAAGCTTAAACTTAGATTCACACTTCAATATGACTGTCAAATTTTGTTCTGGACCTATTTTATAGATGAACTATGAAATAGTAAAGTTAATCGCGATATATTCTCAAACCTACACAAAGACCATTTTAAAAATCTTAGAACAACGATACGTCCCCCCTTCCATTGATGTTTATTATTCTATTTCAAAGACAGCCTAATTTGCGGCAGGACCAATTCAATGCCAACTGCCTGCCATGCGAAATAGTAGTAGCAGCAAGCAGCAGAAAACGTCACAGACGAAAATGCAATCGAAATTGACTCTGGTAATATGTGGCAAATTTCGAACGCCGCTTTAACTCAGAACAAATTAGATTAAATTAAGTCGACATTTTCAGGGCACAACACAGAAACCCATGGCACTAAATGGGTTCAGCGCTATGAATATAGGCACTACGCTAAACTGGTTTGCATTCGGAACTAGAAAACGGGCTTATCGTATGGCTGCCAATCGTTTACTGGTACAAAATGTCACCTCAAATAGTTTATATGCTTTGGCCGTTTGCTGTTCGATAATCGAAGTCAACCGGAACCGGAACTAAATTGCAATTGAATAATTACACTATTATAGTATGCGTAACGGTTGCAGTGTCTGGTCCAATGTTACGTTCACGGCCAAACGGCAGATTTAACAATAGCATATTCCTATTAAAATCATAAGCCTACGCCTAAGCGTTGAAAAAAGTGTAAACCTAAACCTAAGCCTAAGTTTAGGTTGAAGTCTAAGCAATATAAAACGTCTATAACACCTAAGGTTACTTTTATAAAATCCCACCAGAAAACGGGACAATCCGCTAAAAGCAACATGAGCCAACGTCCGTCAGAAAATTTCAGTAAGTGTGTTCGAATCCACGTTTTAGCTGATGTTTACTAAATCATTTTGACCACTCACGGATTTGTGAACTCATCTGCCGCATCAATCCTAGCGGACATATACAATCCGAAATAATCAAACACAATTCCATAATCAGTAATAAACTTAAACAAAAATAACCATAAATTTTAGCACTCACTAGAATTTATACCCGTGGCCAATCGGATAACGACGTTTCGAATAGGCGTGAGTGCCTAAGTAATTCTAAATCTCAGTAATAAATAAATGTTAATAGTCCGAGCGTGGTAGGCACCACCCGATTGGCTGGTATGTTAATCTGTAACCAGGTTCGTTAGTCCTGTGGTCTTGAACAAATCAGACATATGCCCACGCCCAGGTGCACTGCCAAAAATGGTGAGTCAAATTGACTCTCTCTGAAATAGGCTTTTCGGCACTACACAAACAAAGTCACATCCGACTTCGCCAGAGTCAAATTCGAATCACTGAGCGACTCGGGTGAGTTTCATTGGACTCTGGCGGAGTCGAATTTGACTCAGTTTGTGTAGTCCGGAAAAACGTATTACGAAGAGAGTCAATTTGACTCACCATTTTTTGCACTGTATATACCGTATCCGCTGTAGACCAGAAGCCATGCCCACAGGCTTCAATGAACCAAAAAAATTTGAAAAATATTTACATTGTTAAGAAAATTTGACGCAATCTTGAAAATTTCAACTACAAATTCACAAGAAGGTCCAAGTTTATTCCAGGCCGAACTCAGCTAAATTGGCCAGATCAGACCAAATTGACACTACATCGAACGTATACCAGACTACGGTTAGAAGTCTCATTTCGCCATTTCAAAAATTATTAATTGAAATTCTGCATAAAATATGCAAATTTTATATATATTTTGTATTCCAAAACCTAAAATTTCAATTTTAATTTCACTGCCCAGCTATTGTGTTAATGTGGTTTCACGGATTTATACTACCGGACTCAAACAACAAACAAACAAACAAACAACAAAACAGAATACCCCGAAGTAGAATATCCGGGCAATAATGTAGCAAGCTGTGTTTGGAATAAGACCGCCTATAATCAAATAAACAAACACATTTTATACAACACAACAATGTCAGGTTCGCAGAGGCGAATCCAGAAATATCTGACGGGGTAGCGCCCTGGCAAATGTTATGAAACGAAATTTGTACAGTATGCTATATATATGATTGGCAGCGAAAAATTGTAAGGTAGGGACTTTACCATTTTAGTAGAAAAAATTTCTGACGAGGGTGCGTATGCCGCTTTCTGGAACCGCTAGTGCAGGTGGGGCGGAATAGTTACTGATGTTTGCAACACGAACGAAACCAGTTTTGAATGTGTTTACAGGTTCACTTATGAAATAAATTTAATTCAAGTCCAGGATTTGATTTCAGGTATATCACTCATTAGTTGTGGTTTTATGCTTGAAAGACGCTTCAGACTGTCGGCACATTTAAAGTCATGATGTCAACCAATTTTGTGTTTAAGCTTAGGCTTAGGCTTAGGCTTAGGAATACGCTTAATCTACGGTTACGCCCCTTAAAGTAACATTGGCCAAAGTTATGATGTCAACCATTGGTTCTAAAACAACCTTTATATCAAATTGAATTATAAAACGATGGTTAACCAATTAATTACTTAAATTAAAGCACGGATACGGTCGAAATTCTTGGCTAAATTCTTTATAACCTAAAAGGCCTTCAGTAATTAACTCAAGTCCATATGGATTATTGCGGTATCTTTGCCGTTTACGGTTTCCAACCTGTGAATGCTGAAGCTCAAAATTTAGCACATTTTTCGCATATGATTTGCTCTACTTCTCCACCAATTTGAAGTTCAACAACTGCAATAGATAGTTGAGCATATTCTTAAGGTTACGGTTAAGCCTAAGCTTATGCAAAAAATTAGTCTAAAGCTTAAGCTTACTCTATTCCAGATCGACAGGAAAACGTTCCGCCCGTGATCGTTACATGGGCATAGTTGCTATAAATATTTCTGAGTATGGTCATATATTTTAGGTGACCGTCCAAACGTTCAGTCAATCACAGTAGGCGACCCACAAAGGGTTGTTCGTATTTTTTGGGGTGCCATGGTGGTGCTATTACCCTCAGCAACGGGTGATGTAAAACAAATTTTGTTATGAATTAAAAAGTGAAAAATTATACTAAAACTGTTAAAATCTTCTTAGACATAACAATAAACAACAAAGTTTATTCTGAGTTTAAAACTTTTAAGACTTTAAATATTTTAAATTTGACTGACAGCAGTGCGGTATTTGAAGGAAGTAGGAGGAAACAGACGCCGGGTTATCAATCACTGTCGTCCGATATGTAGCGGAAAAACAAATTTTTCTTCTTTCGCATTTTCTCAAATATAATTTTCAACCCCCAAAAACCAATATTTAACTTTGAAAAGTCGACTCAACAAAACAGAGTTGATATTTTTGAGGTTCATTGCAGAAACAGCCCATGTACTCCTGTCATAATGACAACAGTTTACTTGGATTAGGCTTAGGTTTACACTGAAACATAGGTTTAAGAAATTTAAACAATTGTTGCTATCGAGAGTTTAATATTTTTGCCAAATATACGAAACTATTTTTTTACTTCGTGTTCAGCTCTATTTTAATTGCTGGATTCAACAAATTATTGTTGTTTCAATTAATAAAATTTCATGTCTTAAGTGTAACCCTACATAAATCAACGGTTTCAATTAAATTTTGGATCAACCAATTAGGAATATGCTTATAATACTGTTCCGCCCTTGTTCTTTACATTGGACGAAGTTTGAAACAAATTTTCCTTTATTAGCTATTGTAGCTTTAAATTATGGTTGAATATTTGAACCAAACAAATCCCGTGTTGATTTGTCAATCTTACTTGAGTATTTACTGTTCGAGTAAATTTCTCCAGTATATAAGCAAAGCTTAACTCTTATCCTAAACTATATCAATAGATTGTTATTTCAAAAATAATGAATGAACTTATACACGAGATATACGTTAAGTTTTATGCAC
Organism: Enoplolaimus lenunculus; assembly: GCA_030248215.1. Lineage (NCBI taxonomy): Eukaryota > Metazoa > Nematoda > Enoplea > Enoplida > Thoracostomopsidae > Enoplolaimus > Enoplolaimus lenunculus. The sequence goes on from JASANG010002686.1 coordinate 65,422, forward strand.
AATTTAAACTTTTAGTAAATTATAAATTTGCCAAATTTTAAAATCTTGCTTTTATACAAAGATTAGCGGTTACTTTGTGATACACTGCAAAAAATGTTGAGTCCAATTGACACTCTCTCCGAAATAGGCATTTCGGGAATACACAAACTGAGTCAAATTTGACTGCGCCAGAGTCCAATTCGATTCACTGAGCCGCACATTGGACTCTGGCGGAGTCTCGTTAATTTGTACAAGTTGAAATATAATGTAATTTTTGTATTTTACCTAATCACTACTGATTAAACAACCAATTAATCTTTGCTAATTTTCAAGTTTAATTAACAGGAAATTTCGCTGATTTAAAAATTTTGTAGTTGAAACGAAAAACAACGCAGTTTTTACACAATTTAAAATTTAGCCAATTTTGTCTTACGAGCCTGCGTTCGAAAGCAAAAGCGTTGAAACAGTGCACTGGTGTGTCTTGTCAATTTATGTTCAAACAATTTGAATGATATACGAGTTTTCGTATTGTAAAGTGACATCTAAGAATGTGTTCTTGCGTCCCACCCAGCCGGTCGTCATGTCTGAACAATTTCACTATCAGTTGCACAAATATGAGAAAAACTTGGACTGTTTTTACCATTAAGTTTTGGAAAATGATAAAGGAACACATCATACGAATGTTTAAAACGAAAAATGAATATGGGATAGTGCCTGATTATCAGTTGGTGAGTGACAGTGTTCGCAAATTGACCGCAATGAGGAAGTTTACAGATATTCAAATTCAAAAGGCTCGCAGTTGGTTTGTTTGAAAGCCTAGGGCCAAATGGCGACAGGCGTAATTTATATATTAACGAAAAATCAAAATAAACAGAGATATAATTGTATAAAATACATATTTACACAAATAAATATGTAATAAATTTTTGTGATTTTGGAATGTTCTTTAATGTTGGTTTTATGGAATTTTACTTATTTTGGCAATCTCTTTGAAACAAATAAAAGTTTGATAGGTCAATGTCAAGAACAGGACGGAACAGTATTATAAGCTTATTCCTAAAACCTTAGCCTAAGCCTAAGCCTAAGCCAAGCAAAAAATAGTCTAAAGCTTAAGCTTACTTTAAAGTTTGATATGCCACTGTAAAGAACAGGGCGGAACAGAATTATAAGCATATTCCTAACCCTTAGCCTAAGCCTAAGCCTAAGCCTAAGCCTAATCAAAGCAAAAAAATAGTCTAAAGCTTAAGCTTACTCTATTGCCGTCCCACCGAAAAACGTTCAGCCCCTGGTCTTCACATTGGTTGAAGTTTGGGACATAAGCGTTAATGTCTCAGTACCCCAAAAGCGTTTCCAGGGTTTGGAATTGGTAGAAGTTTAAAGTAACAAAATGCGGATCATTTGACTCCGGTATAAAAAGTATGGTGTATGGTTGTTTGCTCAAGATATTTGACCAGGAAGTAAAATGACACACATATAGATTATATTTTTTATTTATTTATTTATTTCCAGCATATTTAACAAAAATTGATAGAATTAAGCACCAAATATATGCTACATATGAACTATTTACAGATATAAGCCACGGTGCGACACAGTAAGCGTCACTCTTGCTGCAATTACATTTCTGGACAAGTCAACAAATTCAATTTATTTTTTACGATGAAGTAAAAATGAAAAATTTAAAAACTATTAATTCTAATTCAGTAAATCATATATTATGCGCGTTTTAAGTTATTATACACTGTAAATTTCAGTGAGTTGATTTTAACTCAGAAACAGTTTAATCCACTCAGAGGTCTGAGCTCTGAATAAGAAGATCTTTCAGAGCTTCAGAATGCTGAATTGATTGAACTGATTCTGAATTAATAAATTAACATACGCAGAATTAAATCAGCTCAGTGTGAGTTAATGTTCACTGATTTTTAATTCAGAAACAGGAAAAAATATTTAATCCTTTTTGCAAGTTGATTAATTAATTCATCTGATTTTACAGTGTATACTACCAACATTGCTCAAGTTTAGATAATATATCCTGTTAATATCCACGCATGGGGTCCGGTAAATTAATATTCGGTTGCAGTCTGATATAAAAAACTATATCCAGAAATGTATCCGAATAGGAAGATAGAATATCCGAAATTCACTCTTGTCTTTAATCAATGCGACAATTTGTAATATCTGGATATTTCGATAAAACGATGTATAGGGGTATATCCGGTGAGAATTTTGTCGGATATCGGGATGTGCTTGGTATTTAGTAACTTTTTGCAGGTTTTTACAGTTCTTAGTCGTTTCTCGGTTTCTTCAATTCTTCCCGTTCGTTTCTGGTTTTATCGACTCGAGACTGTTGTCAGGTTTACCCCAATTATTGTAACGTTAGTGGCAACTGGTTCCGGTTTTTCATACTACCATAATCAGGCCTGTAATCAAAAATTGTTTCTAGAGTGCTATGCCAATTTCTACAGCAAGCAAAATGTTTTCGATCATGGAGCGATTTTAATGCTGCCAGTAAATTTTTCGGTCAGTTTGGAGGGGTAAACGTCCGTGTGCACTGCAAGAAATATTGAGTCAAATTGATTCTCTCCGAAATAAGCTTTTCCTGACTACACAAACCGAGTCAAAGTTAGACTCCGCCAGAATCAAGTTCGAAAACCAGTAAATTTAGCTATTAAGCACATGGAGTTCTTTTTAGCTGTTAAGCGAATGTAGCTTTTCAGTTATTTAAACGGGCGTAGCCAGAACCCCAGGGTTGGACGGGCCCGGGCGAAGGCCCGCGGGTCCGGGCCGGCTTCCTGACCAGGGCTCAAACGTAGTGGTCGCAACCGAAATAACTCGGAGTAGTGCGTGACCTTTTTTTGTCCCATAAGCCCATGAATTTTTGAACCGTAATTTCTCTCAATTTTCATAAATTCTTTAGCCATGGCGTAGCGAAGATTTTAAAAACTACGGTTATGTTCTGTAAAAATTTCGAGCGAAAGTTTCTTGAGTTCCTAAACTGCAATTATTTCCAGTTATACAGATGTGAAAACATTTGTATTTCACTGTAATAACACGCACACTGCAAAAAATAATGAGTCAAATTGACTCCCTCCGAAATAGGCTCTACGGGAAGAGTCAAATTTGATTCTATTGGAGTCGAATTTGGTTCAGTTTGTGTAGTCCCGTAGAGCCTATTTCGGAGAGAGTCAATTTGACTCACCATTTTTTTGCAGTGTAAGCTTGTTGGTGATCTAGAATGTTGAATTGCAGTCGCGTCTGCTGCTACTTCAAAAAATCCGTTAATTGCTGGCGTGCACACACAGTGCTTCTTCTATTATTATCCAAGCTCACTAGACGAGTGCTTAGTATACAAGCAATTACTGACGAATCTGAGCTGCATTTCAGTGAATGTGCCGAGATAGAAGCCGGGACACACAACCTTTTGCAAGCATCTGTCGTTGGAGCCCTTGTGACTATGATCGAAGCTGCCCTGAACAATAATTTTTTCTTGAAATTATAAAAAAGTATTATGTTTACGTCTGGTTTTCTGCTCTAAAACCTATATAAAATTCGACATCCTGAGCTCAATCGGGCCGGACTGGCACTAACCCTGCCATAACCAGACGCAAACGATCTGAATCATCATTCAAGCACATTGATCTTTTACTGTCATTCAACTTCATTGAATAGAATATTTTCTAGAATAATTTTTCAGCTTCAAACTGCAAACGTATAATTTTTAAGTTCAATTGCAACAAACTTTATCAATTGAAACATGCATTCAATCAAAATGTTTTAATTAATTTTGTCAAAACCGAACTACCACCGTATAATTTGTATTTGAATTAGTGCCAGTTCTAAAGCGTTCGTTATCAATTAATAATGGCTGATTGGAAACAAATTGATTTTGATTTTTTAATCTTTATTGAAAACGGAACAAGCGTTTCAACTATAATTTGACCGTACAAAGCTCGCTTCGAAATTTTCAAGTGTTAACTGTACTTTATATTTTAGTTGATATTTTAGCTTCTATAAACCAGCCATGTTGAAATATTTTTTTGACTTCAGTTTGCAATATGGTAGGTTGTTATTGTAAACGGCCAAATCTTAAAACCGTCATAATTGTTACTGTGCGATATACTAACAGAATCAGCTGTTGTATGCTTAATTAGCGCATTAATAGCGTGTTCATACACTGGCGAATGATTTCCAAAATTTCTTCATTTACAAACAGTGCGATTTAAAAAACACTGTTTGAAATGATTTTAAAATATACTGTTTGAAGTGTGAATAGCGTTTGAAATAAGCTTTGTATTTGTGACATAATTGTTTAAAAAGTTTCTAACGATTGTAGAATGCTAACGATTTTATAAACTCAGAATAAAAAAAATGATTGTTTTTCGATATCAGCTAAAAATTCACCGAAAATAGTTGCAAAAGTAGGCAGCTCAAGAGGATTTGAACATCGGAATTTTGTTTAAATCTAAAAGTTGATAAAATAATTAATTAGAAAATTTAACAAATATAAAAGTTTCAGCGCAAAACTCGTGTATTTTTAATTGATCGTCTGACTTAAAATTTGAATGTTTCACTTTTTGCAGTTACATGTGCACCAATAATCTTTTGATGTTCAACCGCCTAAGACAAAAAAAGCAATGTAATCTGCGCCATCTGATTCACTTATACGTCATTCTTCTACTGTTTTTAAAGGTACAGATTAACCTTCGAATGCGTCCGGATCAAGTCATCCCTTGGGCATCTTCTTAAATTTGTAAATTACCCAATATTTAAGAAAATTTAAATGTTAATAACTTTAAACTTTTTGATTACTTTTGCGCTTCGGCAAAAAAGTAAAGCTCAAACTGTTTGCAATTTTGATAATTGAACGGCGTTAAGAAACGCGTTGGTTTCTTTCATTCAATTTTAAACCGATTTTCTCTTCGGCAAATAATCTTAAATTTGCCTTTAAAACATTCGTTCTGCTGAATTTTGTAATTTTCGCCATCGCAAGTATAGAAGATTGCTTAAAATGATGATTTTTTTGACTTTTGTGCGCAAAAGAGGCGTTTTTGTTGACGTAGAAAAACTTAGAAATATTAAGGTTTTAGGATTTGAGATTCATATTTTTAATCATTTTAAAACAAAAATCTTCAGAATCAAAGTCATCTCGTACTTAATTAATCTGTATAATCCGAGTTCAAACATTTTGATCGTTTTTAAGTAATTTGAATTTAGTGTTTCAATAGCAAGTTTGCCTCTTTGAAACAACATTAAACAAGTCGTAAGTTTGTAGGCATTTGTTTTTCAGCTTCAGGCTTGGAATTGTGAAAATTCATTGCCTCACAACTCGTACAGCGATTACTATAACCTGAAGTCTTGTCGACTCAGCAATTTGTAGCCCATCATTATGTTTAATAGCCTTTGGATTATGCTTTATTCAAACTTACGCTTAGGTTTAGGCATTGGCTTTAGTACTCAGCCCGACGGTAAATCGTCGGGAGGCGAGTTCTTGTACATTCCTGAGACATATACTCATGCATGGTGTTTTGAACTCGTGTTCCGCAAGGGGCCTTCTATAGCATGAGGCTAAATATAAATTTGAAGACAGAAAAATAGTCTTTGATTATAAAAAAATTTCAATTCTTTTAGATTTTTAAAATGTAATATTCTCCTACATTTCTCACAGAGCGCTTAAGGCACTAGATTACACCAGAAAATAGTACCAGCAACTGAATTCTAAATTGAAACAGAGCAAACGTTTTAAATTGCAGGAAGAACTGTAATAATAGTTGTAATAATAATAATATAATAATAATAATAATAATAATAATAATAATAATATTTAAAATATTTTGTGTGCAATTTTAGCACTTGAAACTATAATTTGCATTCAAAGTTGTTCCGTTGTGAAATTTAATATAATCCATGTCTTATTCTCATTAAATCTGTTGGGTTCACAAAAGTTTATTAATGGTTTCTGGCGAATATATAAATGCATTTCGGCAAGAGTAAACAAAAAATTGTCGTTTTTTATTTCAAGCCATTTTTGATAGCGAAATTAGCACAGTCCGATACCGTTGGGGTAGTGGATTCAAAGTAGGGTCTCAAGGAATAGTGAAAATAAGGCAAGCGGATACGGAACACAAATATATAAGTTCCTGTAATACTTCCGCCGATACATATGAGGTATATCTGAAACCGTCGAGCAGCTAAAGGTTTAGAGAAAAAGTAGCAGATGCACCCAATTTAATATTTAAAAATTTAGATAACTTTCGGCATTTTATTTCAAATCGAACAAACGCAACATATACGTAGTGAAATATTCCACATTTTTTACGTGAGTTAAAATTAATTTAGAACAGCGAAATAATAGAATTTCCGGTATTTATATAACGGAAACAGATATCAAATTTTAACGAGAAAAATGGAAACGGATATCCTGTTTTATACCCTGGTTTCAGGCAAATACTTTGAGCTGTTGAGCAGATTTAATCAGGATATAGAATTCCGAGCTTTAATCTTCCGGTCGACAACGGTAGTAGTGTTTCGCCAAAAGATTTACACTTGTTTTCTGCAGGGATGTATCCAGAATAAAGGCCAATAAGGTTGTTGCCGCACAAAATTTTTTGCAACAATACATTATCAATTTCATGTAGCGCTTGTGGTAAATTAGGTATAAGTTTACATGCTAAAAATTGTCTTCAAATTTCAAGATTCTTTTGTCAACTTTTTATTGAGCTCTAAACAAAAACACATCAATTTATATCGACAACGTTTAAAATTGTAATATTTTGACTCTCGATCTTTCATTTATATGCGACTGTGTGATATTGAATGAACCACGAGTTCCTGTTTATGTCAAAAATAAGCGGTTTTATTTTTAACAACATTTTTTGCATTTTTCTTCAGATCCAAATAAGTTAACAACTAAAAATAATAAATTAATAAAGTCATCTGTAATAAATTCGTAGAACTATTATTACGCCTTGTTGAAAAGTCGAAATTGAAATTAAAATTTGAAACAAAAATTGCCATAATAAAATGACGCTGTATAGTATCATAAATCTGCTATTAGTTTTCGCAAAATTCCATATTTGGCTTTATATATTAATGACATTTTAGGAAGATATTTTATACTGCAAAAATATCATGCATCAAATGTACGATTTAACGCCTCTTAATCAAATAGCTATAACGTTTACTATAAGAAACGCAATTTTTGTTGAGAATTTCAACAATAATTTTGGTTCTGGTATATTTTCTGCTATATTTCAAGTGATTACTACCTACGTTGTGACTTGGGAAAACGTACGTTTAGGCAAAGACTATTTAAACTTTGTTGTAAACCTGAGCTCAAGGCTAAACACGAAACCGGTGGTGGAAACGGTGTATAAGAACCTAAATTGGCACCAAATTTAGCTTCAGAATTAGTGTTTAAATTCAGGGTGTAAAGAGATGGTAAAATAACGGAAACGAAAAACGGATATTGAAGTATAAAAGTTTCAAAAATGTTTCATTTTTCTGTAAACACAATTGAGGCGTGCATATAATTCACATGTTTTTCAAAAATATTAAAGCAAAAAATGACGGATGTATCGAAACTTTTAAGATTATGAATAAATTTCGTAATTTTTACTTGAAGGAAACGGAAACGGGCGCCGATTTTTAGTAGAAACGGAAACGAATATCCGGTTATACACTGCTCAAACTTAACGTAATGAGTAAGAAATTTTGAATGGAAGAACTGAAACATTCTATCGCGAAGCGCATTTTCTGCAGTATTCTTTTTTCGAACCCCTGAGTGCCACCCTCGAAGTTGTGTTTGCGCTATCCGTTTTAGTGCCTACCCATAAACTTGGAATTTCATCTCAGGATGCTAGACTTCAAAACAAATTTATGCATTTTAATTTCAGTTATTTCGCTGACAATGCAATTCCGGCTTGCAAACACCGATCGAAGTTTCTAAAATACTGTGGCAAATTTTTTTAAATTTTGGTTGGTTGTTTTTGTATTACAAGTTGAAAATGCAGCATAGCTGTATTGAAGAACCCAGACTGATTATAACTGCCCTGGCTTTTACTATCGCCATAAACATTACCAATATTCCAGTGTTTCCATAACCAAAATGTCAACCAACACAGATTTTTCCGTGAAACGAAAACGGATATTCGGAGGTATACTGGAGTATATACCTTCTTGTATAAGTTCCTAATTATTTTTTTCAGGTTTCAAAATGTAATATAGGTAATTTGAATAAAACTGGTTTAGGCATAGAATGGTTTAAGAAAGCATACCGAATGCTATATTATAATACAATTGACTGGTTGTTATGCCTATTAATTATTAACCGAATGCATAGCAACAGGTTTTAAATTGGTGTTATTTAAATGTTTTCACATTTAAATTATTTTATGAATTCTTTGTCGTATTTTAGATGGGCAAATCAGCTGCATATTCATCGTTGGCGTATTTAAACTGCAGAAGAGTTTATACTAGTCAGTCGGCTTTGCGCAATGCGCAAATGTTAACGAATGTACAGCAATCTGTATGCAAAATTTTTTTCACAGAACAGTCACTTTTCTGTTCTAAAGATAATATTGTAAACAAAGTAATGCTGGAAAGTTGTCCAAAATACGTATGTGGGGAATTCCAGCTTTAACATATCGATAAGCTTCACTAAGAACACCATGGTTGTCGCTATATGTGCACGGCAAGCGTATATAAAATACAGATTGTCATATATATGCATGTGCACATATACCGGAATATGAAGTTGCTGCAATCGACCACATGGTGTAGCGGCAGCATGCTTGACTCGAGTGCAAAGACGCGTCGGGGTGCGATTCTGGGCGTGGTCGTTCGCTTTGGTCAAAACTTCGAACAGGAGTCGTGCAGATCGTGCAGTTTCCAACACTGGTTAACAACAGTATTTTCTTTAGGTTGGAACCATAGCGCAAGGCTCTTGGCAGTTGATGTAATATTATAATTTTCTTATCACTAAAAATGCCAAACGGACTTGCAGAAAGTTAAATTAATAAAACTTTTTGTAATAAAGTGCGTTTCTACGCAAATAATAAAAATGGAAAAATAAAATAAATTCAAGCTTAGACGTTATACCAACATTTCTCAAGAAAATACCGTAATCGATAGCTTTGTGCGGTAAACTGTTGCTTTCTATCAAAATAGCATAAGATTGGGTAAAATTTAAGGCGACCTAATAGCATGGCGTACCGGGCAAAGCCCAATGTGCCACTTGCAATTTGGTCCACTAGCAAAATGTAAAAATGTAACTTTTGGGTTTAGATATTCGTTAATGTTACGCTAAACTTTTGTTGACGTCCGGCGCCGTGCGGCATCCATACGGCGCCGTCCGTCATCATTCATTACCCGTCCGGCGCCATCCTTCACCCGTCCGGCGACGTCCGTCACCTGTACGGCGCCGACTGTCACCGCCTGTCATTCCTACGGCGCCGTCCATCGTCCGTTCGGCGGCACCCGTCACCGTCCGTCACAACGTCAGGCGCCGTCCATTGTCCGTACGGCGGCATCCGTCACCGTCCGTCACACGTCCGGCGCCGTCCGTCGTCAGTACGGCGGCATCCGTCACCGTCCGTCACACGTCCGGCGCCGCCCGTCTACGTCCGTCAACATATGGTATCGCACGTGCGTAAATCCCGTACTATAACGCATTGTGACGTACGGTGACGGGCGGCACCGGACTGTGACGGACGGCGCCGTACGTGTGACGAACAGCCCCGGACGGTGCCGGACAGCGCCGCATGACGAGTGTAGCGCCACGCTTACTTGGCAAATGAGTTCAGCTTCATACTCGCTTCAGTTGCGAACTTTCGTCATGAGTCCACCACTGTTTCACCTGCTCATAGATTTGGCTATTTTTCAAAAATTGTATGTGGCGGACTATGGTTTATGTCAAAATACTGTGGCAGATATTATTGCCAATAATCCAGCCCGTGGATGTTTACGGAAATGGAACCGTGGCACGAAACAGTTTCTAGATTTTATTTTGATTTAAAAATATTTAAAAATTTTGCATACGTTAATTTTTGGCTTTGTCTACCGCTCCAACGAGCCCGTAGCCAAGGAGGGGGGCAGAGGGACTCAGCCGCCCGTGGAATATTTTAGCCGCAGTATAAATTTGTCAATCTTGCTTGTATAAGTCAACGAAAACCTTTGAATTCCCTTGGAAATTTTTTCCCACTCCTACCAAGGTGAGTTGGCTACGGGCCTGCGCTACAATGGTCTTGCGGTTGATCTACAAGCCGTTAGCCTACGCCCTCATTGGCTTAAATTAGTGTTTACTCTTGTTTGGAATTATCTGTACAGTTTGTTTAATTAATTCAAGGTTTGTGCACGTATACTGAGCCTATTTTTTGACGAAATTAGACAATATTCCATTTATTTTCACAAGTTGAGTTCTCTTGCTATATACGAAGTTCCAAGTAAATTCTTGTTAATACGAAAACAAACCAGGCTATTCATATTGGGTGCCAAAATTAAGTACAGTTTTAGTACAAAAAGTGTACCCGGAGCAAATATGGTTCTGTAACCTAGTCGGAATGGTATCCACACAACGATTAAACACGAAAACTAATGTTAATAACCCGGATTTACAGTACCAAGAAATTTTTCTGTAAAGCCCTTTTCAAGTTTTTGCAGTGTGAACTTGCAGCTGCAACTTTCGCTAAATGCGTGCAGCTGCAAGTGTTTTCAACAGAACATTCTGATTGACCAATCAAACTGCGGGTGCAAGAAATTGCAAGCGACTTGCAACTCCGTTCATTCGTGCAAATCAAATCGAATACCATGAATTCCACGGAATAATTTTGTGACCAAATTTGCATATGCAACTTGCACGTGCAAATTTTTGATACAAAAACTTGCACGTGTGAATAGTTCTTAATGCATAATTATTCTTGCTAATTTTTTGTAACTGTGCCCAGCATCCGTAGTGGCACCGACTGTCACAGATGATAGCACATGTATGGACCCCACACCAAAGACATGGGGGATATGTAAGTGTATAAGTTTAAGCCGGTCCATAACGTTTATACACTGTTTAAAACTTTTAATGTATGGTACGCTTGCTAGTAGCATACGAATCGATATACTGTAGTCGATAAACGCAGTTTAAAACGGTGAAATTCGCGACGAAAATGTGTCAAGTTCTAATCAATCCTACCTAGTCAGTTTAAGCTTTAGACTAATTTTTTTGCTTAGGCTTAAGCTTCGTCTTAGGTGTAGACTTAGGAATAGGCTCATCCATACGCTTAGGCTTAGACTTAGGCTTAGGAATGTGCTACTACTGTTCCGGCCTTGTTCAATACAAAGGTCCACTTTGATAACGAAATATGACTTAAATTGCAACCTGTTTTTAAACGCATTTAAAAGTTGGGTGGGTTTTAATTTTCAGAGGCAACTTCAAATATATAAAACCTTGTGTAAAATTTTCTCACCCAGCTATGTCGGGGACCATAGTAACCAGCGGGTATGTTCAATGAAGCGCAGTTCCATCCTCAAAGATTCCCAAAATCTTCAGTGTGAAGGATGCTGAAGCAAAAAATGCTTCAGTGTCCATGACACTACCTCCTCAATGCTTCAGTGTCCATGACACTACCTCCTCAAAAGTCACCTGGTGTACACATGCTATTGTGGAAGTTGTATAAGTAAATGCGAATATAGTTTATAAAGTAAAACATATTGCTCAATAGTGTCACACTGTCCCCATAAGCTTTGCGCTATACTTTAAGGCTCCAGACGCCGCCGGACGTCACCGGACGCTGTTATACGTTGCTAACAAAATGTAGGCAAAATCTGTTTGCTGGCATGTGGCAATTTTTAAAACCAAAATTTTACCGTCCCACGCGCCGGCGTCCTGCGAATATAGCGCATCCCTAAGTTTCATTCTTGAAAGCCCTCCTTGCACATCTGAAACCACTACTCAAGCATCATCCATGTGTTGAATTAGCTTCTTGCATTGAAATTTGAACAAAATCCTAGATTTAATTTGCAAATCTTAAGCAATCGAGAAAGTACAGATTTTAATTTGAAGTATTTTTCTAAAATAATTTCAATTTGATTTTTCACCAAATTATTCGGTTCTTAAAGTTTGAGTCTTTCAAAGTATTAACATCAGCTGGTTTTTTATTCTAAATTAGAACAATTAATTGTCTAGTTTTGCTAGTTTGTCTTGATAAATGTAGGTGGCTGGTGTCTCGTCGAGTGTCTGACGTTAATGATATCTTTGTCATTGTAACGGTTTACGGTAAGGATTGACGTTGCAAGATTGTGATGAAACTATGCTAATTATGCAATCCTGGATTCTTGGTGGGGATTATTTTTCCGTCGCTGCTCGACAATAATCGCACATGATTTCGAGATAGAAGTTCAATCCTGGAATCTGGCCTGAGATTACTTTTCCTATCACCGCTCGACAATAATCGCACATGATTTCGAGATAGAAGTTCAATCCTAGAATCTGGGCTGAGATTACTTTTCCTATCACCGTTCGACAATAATCGCACATGATTTCGAGATAGAAGTTCAATCCTGGAATCTGGGCTGAGATTACTTTTCCTATCACCGCTCGACAATAATCGCACATGATTTCGAGATAGAAGTTCAATCCTGGAATCTGGGCTGAGATTACTTTTCCTATCACCGCTCGACAATAATCGCACATAATTTCGAGATAGAAGTTCAATCCTGGAATCTGGGCTGGGATTACTTTTTCGACACATGCATGTAAAGATCAGGGGCGGAAGCGGAAATGTAGGAGAAAATTTAGCGTTTGAAATTATTGACTACTTTGTTTTCAAATTTATTAGTGCCGCAAATTACATTGTCATTCATATCATAGGATACTTGCTAGAAGCTTGAAATATGATATGATATTCGCATAAACGTGAATGTCATTATGGCTACTTATACACGATGATCATTTGAGAGCAGTGGTTTGTACAGTTAATGTCATCTGATATTTACATTTTGTAGATATTTTTGTACACAACAATTTGTGTTGGTGTCAGATCAACATATACAACACATGTTTCGGGTTGCCCCTGAACCCCGTATAACGCCATGAGACCAAAATAAATTGCGGTTTAAATAGATTCCCGGCATCGGTAGCAAATTAAGATCTGGATTATATATTTGCAAAGATTGCAGATGTGTTTGAAATCAAATACGGTATTTCATCAAACCGACTGATTTGACTAAATTTGAATACACTGCAAAAAATAGTGAGTCAAATTGGATGTCTCCGAAATAGACTTTTCCTGACATCAAATTCGACTCATTGAGTTGCTGAGTGAGTCAAATTTGACTCTAGCGGGGTCGAATTTGACTCAGTTTGTGTAATCTGGAAAAGCCTGTTTCGGGGAGAGTCAATTTGACTCATCATTTTTTGCAGTGTATTTACAATAGTTAGTTCTATAAATTGTGCTAAATCGACGTTATCTAAACTCGAAATTACATCCTGACTACGCCAATATTCAGAGACGGAATTTTACTTTTGTGGACGGTTGAAAAATACCGAATGAAATGTGATCCTGTTGCCCCAGCTATAAGCCCTTATTTTGAAGCATGTGTCGCATCTAATGCCAGTTTTGATAGCTTCTATTACTTTGGAACCATCGTATGGTAAGGTTCAAAATTCACCACATTGCTCGCGATTGATTTGCCGTAATTCTGTACCAATTTTAAAATCTGCAATTGCAAATGTTCGTCCGTTTGAAAACCTATCACTGAACTGATCATAGGTGCCATTCGCAGTTGACAATATGGGCCATAGAGTGAACCTTACATTAAGGAACCGAGTTTAGGACTGAAGCCAGATTTCATATCGTTATCGTCAAGCGTCATGGACTTTTATTTGTTGTTAAAATTTTAGCTTGAAAGATGCTGGCGTGGTTCTTGCCTGGATTCGCGGAACAATTCTGCAAAATCACCCAGCTTCGAACATATACTGAATGCTGTGCAATGTTCCAATGATTTAGGCTTGTTAATATTTAATGTGATACATGTTTAGTTTAGCGAAATACTTAACATGCATTTTGTTACGATTTAACCTTTTAAAATCACTCGAGCAATAGTTAATTATTTCCTGTAATTGGTCTATGACAAGCGTGTTGTTGCAGCCACGCTTTAAGCACACGGTTTCTTTGAAATATATTAACCATTTCTAGGTAGCGGTGTCTTCGATTAGAATGCTAAAATATACTTTATCACATACTGTCTGTACCCGGACATACAACATACAACTGGATCTATTGCCACGGATTCGCAGATTCCCCCCCCGGTATGTTTTAACACAATATTAACCCTTTTGAGTGGTGATGGTATACGCCTCCCACTCCAGTCACTGGAGTTCGAATCTTAGCATAAAAGTAGGTCTCAGGGGAAATAGAACATATTTATGTGATGAAGGGTTAAGCGAAAAATTTTCAGTTTACTATCTTTAAATTTGTGCTTGTCATGTACTTCGAAGCAATAGCCTAAAATACAAAATCATGCATATGATTTGGACGCAAAAAACATACACCGACAGCGTATATTTCAACTTAGCCTTATAATTTAGGCTTGGGCTTAAGTTTATTCTTATATACAATGTAACACTTAGGCTTAGGTGCAAGGTTTGGAATATATTTGAAAGGAATATATAGCCCACATACCGGCCAATGATAATTTGTTTCTGGTTCTAGTAAAACAAAAATATATCACAATGTGTATAATGGACACTGTATTAACCCTTGGCGTTGACGTATTAGTGAACATTGAGGTTAATAAACCTTGCAGTTTTATGATAATTCACTCCAAAACATTTAATTCAAGTTATTATCAGTTAATCTTACGTAAATTTTATATCTTTAGCGCTACAATTGGATATCGATACGATAGAATTCATTACCTCATTTCTTTCTTAATATTAATGTATTTTCAATTTTTAACTTTAATATTAATGTATTTTCAATTTTTAACTTTAATATTAATGTATTTTCAATTTTTAACTTTAATATTAATGTATTTTTAATTTTTAACTTTAATATTAATGTATTTTTAATTTTTAACTTTAATATTAATGTATTTTTAATTTTTAACTTACCTCTCACACTATGATGGTAAAGGGTGTAAATAAATCGTTGTTGTTTCATCGAAATTTGCAGTATTTGTTACGGTGTAAAATATTCGTTATCAATTCGTGGTTTGTTGTTAATTTTGTGTTATTTTATATATTTTAAATTTATTTTAAGTCAACCAAAATTACCTTATTTGATACTGAACCAGAATGTAAAAATTGGAAAATGGTGAAAAATAGCATAGACTGCGCCCCGAGCAATGATATATTGCCGCAGGTGTTATCGGTGATGACGTTAATAATTTGTGAACAAAAATACAATATTAGCCAGTTGTGAAGCCTTCGTAAATAACCAGCTCACTTTTTACTAGGATGCTAAACGTTTTAGGTTGCTCATACGACATTTTCATATGTCTTATACAAGCAAGGCGAAACTATTCTATGTCGGGAGGGGGGTAAATTTTTGCCAAGAGAGCTGATCCTGACAGATGCCTTCAGGCTTCCGGTATGGTACATATCACGGATGTGCAAAATACATCGGATTGGACAAAGTTTCAATTTTTCGTAAAACAATAATGGCTGAGTTTCCAAAACCGTACTTAAGTACAACTTAGTACTTAAGTACGTGCTAAGTAACTCCTTTACGATTTTGTCGTTTTTAAAAGCGTACTTAAGTAAGTATACTTAAGTCGCTGACTCAATTTGACATACTACAAAGTAACCCTCGAGGCATACTAGCCTTGGTTTAATTGAAATTATAGACTCATGGAGTGTGCTTAATATAAAACGAAACTATTACTTCCTTGTTATGACAACAGCTCACATAGGCGTTTGTTTGTTTTTGCTCAAAAAGTTACGTAAATACTTAAATCGGTAAATTAAGTAAATTACTTAAGTATAACTCTCAAGTAAACACTTCAGTAAGATTTCAGAAACCCAGTCACTGACGAATAAAAATTGCCGAAAGGTTCATCACAAAGAAAATAAACAATCTTTACTGTTGCAGTACAGAAATTAACCGTAGTTTCTGTAAATTTGTACAAAACTTTAATTAATGCGACGAAGGTAAACACTTGAGCTTTTTTTGCACATTTTCGATCCATTCTTCAGCGAATTTAAGTTTGCTATTGGTAAACTTTTTAGTTTTTATCTTTTTCCAAGAACACAGTTCGCTTATTTCAAGCTAATTTTCAACTTTAAACGAGAGTCTTAAACATAATTATAAGGTAGTAAACACAACCTGTGCTAAGTTTGAAAAACAACAAGGTTTGCTATACTCTCTCTGTGGGTTTCGAATAATCGGCGCTCCATTAAAATAAGGAAGTAATAAGGAAAACTTAGCAAAATGTTCAGTCAATCAGTACAGTCAAGAGTGCATAATGACAAGAGTGTGCAACTCTTGGGGTCCGCATGGTACCAAATGTACCACAGGTTGTTGCGTTTTTGACCGACCATCA
Source organism: Enoplolaimus lenunculus (assembly GCA_030248215.1). Classification (NCBI taxonomy): domain Eukaryota; kingdom Metazoa; phylum Nematoda; class Enoplea; order Enoplida; family Thoracostomopsidae; genus Enoplolaimus; species Enoplolaimus lenunculus. The sequence goes on from JASANG010002686.1 coordinate 81,931, forward strand.
TTGTTTAGAGGGGGGCCGCTATCACATGTGACCGTACTTATAAGGGGAGCATGTTTGACGCCACATACATATGGTGCCACGGTTCGCACCGGTTGTACCCCCCTCAAAATAAAGGGGGGATAGAGCAACAACGCAACGCGTGATGGGTACATTCTTTTTAACAAACAATGTGCTCAGTTGCACATTCTTGTTAAAGAGCGATTATCCGCTTTTGATATAATCAGGAACGAACACGTCGACAAAAGTAGGAAACTGTGCAATTTCTTGGGAGAAAATATATTCAAATACGTTTAGATTTGACGTCGGTAGAGAATTATACTATAAATCAGCGTCTTGAATTCCATGGGTGCGTGGCTCTTTTGACACTCTTCGAGCGCTCCAATTTGCCCACTTTTTATCAAACAGGTATACAGCAGTCGAATTCAGAAATTTCTGGGATGAGAATCCTAATGCAATTTTAGTACTAAATTTAGGCAAAAATCGGGTTTGATCCTAGTCAAAGGCTTATGCCTTGGTGTCACCGTTAGATCTGCCATTGGTTGTATAATGACGTTAAAATCTTTAAACCGCATCTAAGTTGTCTTTGGTTTGAGGTCTGTCCAGAAATAAATGAGCCAAAATATTTCGTTCAACAACTATGAATTTGCCTGCTGGCAATTTGGTTCAATCCTGAAACGATATTGGGCAATGTTGCGACTCCGAAAAATCCGTAAAAGATTTATATATCCATGACTAGAGACATCATAGATTATTAACAAAACATTACTAATTATTCATCTAATATTTTAACCCTTTAACTTAGAGAGTATACTATGGGCAACTAAATACCAGATGCGCTAGCAACACAAACACTGTGAGCAGTATTTGACAATTCTAGCATATATGTCCATGTGCACAATCTCTAAAACACGTGAAAGCCCCCTCGGGCTCAAGCATGTCAAGCTCCTATAGTTGAGTGGTCATTATAGGCGTCTCCCATCCGAGAGAGTGGTGATCAATTAATTACCCTTGAAATTACACCTCATATGAAATTAAAAATATTTATGTGAGAAAGGGTTAAAGTGCACTGGTATACAATTTCTGCCAATAATATTTTGTTGCTAAATAACATCTGCGCGTACTTCAGCTTTTTAAAATAATACAAAATTGGCAAATTTTTTACGTAAATTGTTTGTTTTTTGATTAAACTTAATTTTCAGCAATTAATAAAGATTTATGAATATTAGTAAAGTATCTAGCGATACATATGCTAAGTGAACTAACACCAAGACAATATGAATCAGAAGCAATTGTTCAGGGATTAAGCAAGATGGTCAGCCAAATTAAATGAGCACATTGAGGTCAGTATACACGCAATGTATTGTTATATTTGGACTTATTTGTAAGTTGCTAGGCCCATACGCCATCTGGCTAAAATATCAAGCTAAGCAATACCTTAAGCGTATTAGCTTAAGCATAAGCCTAAACCTTAAGCGTAGAGAAAACTGATTTAATTTATACATATTTCTATAGTTAGGAACGTAACGGTGAACCCAGGGAAAACGAGCAAAGATAATTTCGCCACCGGTTTTGATGAGCTGCAAATTTAAGTAATCTTTTAAAATTTACGGTATAATGCTTACGGAATTAACTGTCGTCCGATGACTGGCGAAAAATGAAAATATATTTGAATACCAG
>JASANG010001682.1:0-83641 GCA_030248215.1 Enoplolaimus lenunculus
GTTATAGAGCGCCATTGCTGTTATATAGTTGTTCGTTTGCGAAGAATTGCGGTAATTTTACGATTGCTGGCCAATTTAATCACGGATTTGACGTAAAACTCGGATTTTCGCCCGATTTTGACATAATCTCGAGTTATCCCGAAATTTCGTAAAATTGCGGATTTCGCGAGTCAAATTAGCATCGCCGACGTTTATTTTGTGCACGCTGCCGTATTATTTGTTCTGTTACTTGTATTAAACCTGCAAAACTCGGTGTTAACACTCCAGAGCGTACTAACCCCGAATCAGATCACTTAGAATTGCATGAGTCAAAAATCTACAGTTTTCGGATATTTTAGCCTCAAACAGGGCCGAATAGCGAAGTCCAGAGCTGACATGGTGACCACGATGGTCTCATGCTTTTGAATTCTAGTGATTTGATTACGATTATAAAGATCGATCGATCTCTGTGAGTGATTTTACAAAGTTTGATAAAGACAATTGGTAAGTAAATTTCGTTGTGTCCTATATCAGTTTGCTACCATGAGCCAGCGTACTACACGGAATTCTGCTATCGGCAGAGTACAATCGGCATCTGATTTTGACCAAATTACTGACTATCAGCCTCCGGCTGATGATTTTACTGAGCATTATACTCAACGGCTTGAGAATCCTGAATTTGACTTAGCTAATAGTACTGTGTCAGATATAACTGTTGTCAATGACCCTGAAACAGCGATACAGGCTGTCAATATCGCACCAAATGCTACCTCAACCCAACCGCCTGCTATTTCTGATGAAACTACACAATTCAGTCGCATTTACGACTTATTGCAGCGGGTTGAGCAGCAAAATTCGGCAAACACTGACATTGTTAATAAAAACGTAGCTAAGGTTCAGGATAGTGTCTTTACCGTTCAACAAAACATTCAACAAGACGTTAAAGCTGTACAGCAAGATGTTTATACCGTGCAGCACAAAGTACATGATGTGCAGGAAAATGTTACTAACGTTCAATTGAATCTGACACAAAATGTCCAACGTGTCGAACGCAAAATTGACCATAAAATTGACAAAATTCAAAATGAGTTAGCTAGTGTCGCTCAAGATACGCGTGATAATATCGAAGCGTTGCGAACTGATATCGCAGTTGTCAAAAATCGTATTACAGTTTGCGAAGATACGCAACAAAAACTTTTAATGCCAAATTTCGATCGTGACAACACTCAACACGCTGAAACACGCGTTAAGTCAATACGTATATCGACACCACGTGCTAACGGCGATCATGCGTCGTTACTTGATTTAGATAACAACGAATTGTCACAAGTTTTGCATTCGCCTGACGCACAGGATAAAATATCTACGCCGCAATTTCAGAACGATAACGGGCAGAGTAACGCCCAAATTAATTTGCAAAGTAACATTCCACCAATCATTGTGCATGCTATTACTAACGAACCATTAGTTATAGAGTCATACACAGGTGAAACAGATTTCGATCGGTGGTTCAATAAATTCAATCGTCAGCTCGAGGAGCGTGAAATAACATCACAAAAAGATAAATGGAAATGGTTTCGCAATAAAATAGCTGAAAATTCAGCTGCAGACAATTACTTGCAATATGTCGAACATCCGACACGGCCGTTCACGCAAGATGATTATGACGTCGTGGTTGCACATTTCAAAAAACGTTTTTCGCATGCAACTACATTTACTAACCATCTTACTAAGTTTCAGAGCATTCAACAAAAAGGCGATGTAAACGCATTTGCTGAAGAATTATACTGTTATTGGCAAAGATACATTCATCGCAAGTGTCTGAATGAGCTCGAATCACAAGAATTATTGCGAAATACATTTTTAGCGAACGTGAAATCTGCAATATTTCACAAATTAACCAGCGGCGGTGACGAATCGTTTCACGAACTCAAGACACGCGCTAGCAAAATCGAAGAAACGCTAAATATGCGAAATGAGCAAAATCCGATTCAGCCACCGAACAAGTCGAAATCTCAAAACGAGCAGGCAGGTCAGAAACCAATGCAGCAAAACAATGGTACAGGTGCCGTGAGACAGAATCAACAACAAAATTCCGGCTCGAATCAGCCTCAGCCGAATTACGGCTCGAAAAATACGAATTTTGGCCAAAATCGACCTGTGAAAACACCAAACGTAAATTTCACGCCTGCTCAACAACAAGCAATGACAAACATGACCTGTTATTCTTGTAATAACACTGGACATATACAGCGTTATTGCCCGCAACGTCAATCTCAACAACAGTCATCCGGGTATAATAACGCCCAGTCAAACATGCGGCAACAAAACGCTACAAATTCGTATGCTAATGCGGTTCAGCAACAACAAGTGCCAGTTTGTTCGATCTGTAACAAGCGTGGACATCGACCAGAGAACTGTTGGTTCCGTTTTAACAACAGTAACGATGCTGATCGTAATTCAGTTCGGCGTATGACATCGATTATGACACAAAGTACGCAATTGAATCGTACTCCACCGCCACCATTGATTACGCCAACACCATTGATTGACTTTTCAAGTTCACAAGATGTGCGACAAAACAATACGCCAGCCGAAGTAACGGCTTCGAAAAACACTCAAATCGCAAATACACAACGTTCGTTAAGTAATGCTGAATTGCGATCTTCAACAAATGATCAACAAAGTCAATCACAAACGTGTCAAAATGCAACAACTGTCGTGGCGCAAGCAACTACACCAAAGAAATCGGTAACAATTGCACAACAGCTTGCAATACGTAAACGTAGTGATGCGACACCAGCAGTTATGGTCGACGCAGGTTTTACACCGCATCAGAAAAAGACTGTGGAAGAGGTTTGTCATTTTTCAGGTAAATCTTCACGATTCTTTGTCGAAGCGCATATCGATGATTATACAGTTGTAGGTTTAGTCGATACAGGAGCTGAACTAACGCTCATGCGCGAAGATGTGTGGAAGCAATATTTCAAATCACATGACGTCGACAAAAATGATCGTGTCGATTGTTACGGATTCACAGCAGGTGGTTCGACAGAATCGATCGGGTCAATCATCATGCACGTTACAATCGGACCAGTAACTGCGCCAATCAAAGTACACGTCGTACCAGATATTACAAACATGCTTATGTTCGGCGATGACACGTTACAGGTATTTCGATTGACTATTGACTATTTTTCGATGAGCGTCAAATATCGCGATACAACAATACCATCTTGGTCATGGGCGCCACCTGAATTAACGGAAGCAACCGAAAGTGTTAAAAAGCGCGTTTTGCAAGTTTGCGAAGTAATCAATCTTGTGTCGAAATAAACGCGCAAAAGACAAAACGGCCCCACATAAACACCCGAGAGAACAAGACAAAATGGTACTGAATTACTGTTTGAGCCTGAATCACCATCTCAACGCAACGATCCGTTGATGGCTCCGCGAGCGCTTGTCAAAGTAACTGATCAAAGTTTTCTGATCCCGGTAAGTAACGTTAGCGATCATCCTAGCCATGCAACGGCACTAACAGCTGACAACATCAACGAATCTCATGTCGATATTGACCAACAAAAAGCGAATATTGCGAATTTCAACGTCACATTCAAGCGAACTGAACGCGATGACAAATTGCAACAATTCAAACAATCGCTTGAGCATCAGTTGATACATCCCTCAGATATCGAGCTACCAGACAAATTAGATCTAAGTGATACAGCGCTCGATGATCATGAGCAAGCATTACTTAAGCTGGTATTACATAATAATCGTGATTTATTCGATAAATCTGACGAGCCAATCAACCACACGACACTTGGCGTCAAACATCGGATCGAAATTGAACCGCACGCTCCAATTCAGCAACGCATTCATCGCGTACCGTTTGCAAAGCGTGAGAAACTTAGCCAAAGTATTAACGAAATGTTAGAGCAGGGTGTAATACGCCCATCGAAAAGTCCGTGGGCTTTTCAGGTTGTGTTGGCTAAGAAGAAAGATGGCACAGATCGCGTGTGCATTGACTATCGACCGTTGAACGCAATCACGCGTAAAGATCGTTTTCCGCTGCCGCGTATCGATGAGACGCTTGACGCATTAAGCGGCGCCAAATATTTTTCAACAATTGATTTGCGTTCAGGCTATTGGCAAGTTCCAATGCATGAGGACGATATAGAAAAGATGGCATTTATTTGCCATGAAGGGTTATTCGAATTTACGTCTATGCCCTTCGGTCATTGCAACGCGCCGGCAACATTCCAACGCATGATGCAGATGGTATTATCAGGTATGTTAATGGAATTTTGCCTGTGCTACCTCGACGATGTCATCATCTATTCGTGTAGATTCTGGGACCATCTGTATGACATCACGCAAGTCTTTCAACGGTTGCGCGAAGCTGGTTTAAAGATCAAACCAAGTAAATGCGACTTCGCTAAAAGTAAGTTATTGTTTTTAGGACATCAGATTTCAGAGGATGGTATTCGACCTAATCCAGAAAAAGTCAAGGCTATTCGTGATAGTCCTGTACCTAAGACAGTAACTGAAGTGCGTGCGTTTTTAGGTTTGACCGGTTATTATCGACAATTTATTCGTTCTTATAGCTCAATTGCAAATCCGTTGTATGAGTTAACACATGGTCGAATTAAGAACGTACAGATAAAAGATCGTTGGTCATTAGAATGTCAACAGGCATTTGACAGATTAAAAGATCATTTAACTGAAGCGCCTGTTTTAGCATATCCTAATTTCAGTAAGCCGTTTACGCTTTATACAGATGCAAGTGACATCGGTATTGGATATATCTTGGCGCAGAAATCTGACGATGGTAAAGAACGTGTCATTTGTTACGGTAGTCGTAAGTTAACTGATGCTGAGACACGATATGCTATTACTGAAAAAGAATGTTTAGCAGTTGTAAAAGCATTAACACAATTTAGACCATACCTGCTAGGCAATTATACCACTATAATTACTGATCATTCGGCGCTAATACAGATTCTTGATAAACGACGATCTTTAGCACAATTAACAACACGCTTAGCAAAGTTTGCGCTGCGCATACAGGAATATGACTATGAGATCGTCTATCGTAAAGGTTCAGCTCATGCAAACGCTGACGCCTTGTCTCGGCCGCCAATACTACCAGCTGAGCCAACCGAAATTAATGACGAACCACTGGATATGGAAATTAAAGTAAAAGCAGCAGCGCTAAGCATCGCCAAAGCACGTGAGAAATATATATCAAAACACATCGCTCCAGTACATCGAAGCGATCATACTTATGTTCGTGCTCCTGCTGCTCTGCCACAAAGTGAAGTACAAGCTCCACCACCTGAGCAATTTACATTCGCAGATAGCCAGCAGCGAACTGACGCTGAGGTAGGTAATGAGGTGACAGTTGATGCATCGCAGCAGAATGACGCTGACCAAACAAATATCGAAATTGACGATACCACGGCTGATAACGAACGACGATATGTGCCGGACGTATTCATGGAAGATCATTCAACAGATTCGCCCTAGGAGAAAGCGCAATTAGTTGAAGCGCAGCGAAATGACGCGAAGTTACGCGTACTGATACAGTATTTAGAAACACAGGAAATGCCAGAAGGCATCGGGCGATCTGAACGTAGATGGATTCTTGACCATGAACCATATTACGTAATATTTAGCGAAGTATTGTTTCATATTGCGAAACCAACACGTCCCGCAAGAATTGATTTTGACGAATTGCAAGTAGTTGTGCCAGAAATATTCCGTTTGCCATTATTAGAACAATATCATAGTACTAAATACGGTGGGCATATTGGCGCCAAAAAGCTATTTAGTAAGTTAACTCGTAAGTTTTTCTGGCCCAACTGCATGCGCGATATCACGGATTTTGTCGAACACTGTATACCATGTCAACGCTTTCGTCATGGACCAAATCGTAAAGACACGTTACAACCAATTCAGCCAATCTATCCGTTTCACATGGTTGGCATTGACTTTATCGGACCGTTACCGGAAACACCAACAGGTAACAAATATATCTTGTGTATAATTGACTATTTTACTAAATGGGCTGAAGCGTATCCAACAGCAGATCAAACCGCAGTTACGGTTATAAATATAATATTAAATGAATGGATACCGCGTCACGGCGTGCCGCGAATTATTTTATCTGACCAGGGTTCAGCATTCATTTCGGAGTTATATAAACAAGAAATGTTTGAAGTAGGTTCACGAGTCGCATATTCGGCTCCGTATCATCATCAAGCAAACGGACTTGTCGAACGCTGGAATCAAACGTTGGTACGCATATTAAAACCGCTGGCAGAACAATATGACGCGGCTTGGGATACGCTTCTAAATGCCGCATTATTCGCTTATCGAACTACGCCACACGCAACAACAGGCGAGACACCGTTTTTCATGACACATGGTCGCGATCCAAATATACCAGGTGACAATCAAATGTATCCGTTGCAAACACAAGTTACGCAAGATTCGTACGCTTCAAAACTGTTCGAAGAAATGACACGTACGTGGTGCGAAGCAGCGTATCATATTGAGCAATCGCAAATGCGTTACAAATTTTATTTTGATCGTCGTGCGCGTACTCGCAAGTTTGCTGTTGGCGACTTAGTACTGATGAAAAAGATCGAAAAGTTAGATCCGAAACGTATTACCAACAAATTCCATCCAGAGTTTGAACGGTTATATCGCGTGGTCGAAGTTAAAGATCCTAACATTAAGTTAATTCCGGTCGGAACGCCTAATCGACCACCTAAGTGGTATAATAAACGGCAGTTTAAACTCTTTTCAGGTACCGCGGAGGATTATACTAATTATGAACGTAAGCTGCGAGGCAATAAGGCTAACGCTAGCGCTAAGCAAAATGATCTAGACGCATTATGCGGTGTTTGCAATCGTAGCTTTAATGCAGAAGTTAAAAAAGGCTTTGATAGAACTTGGATACAATGTGACTATTGTTTGGAATGGTATCACATGGATTGTGTTAATTTAGACGAGGAACCGCCGCATGCGGTATGGCATTGTAGTACTTGTCACACACGTTTAGTCGAAGAACAATGACTATATGGCCGGAGCATTTTTACATTCTTTTGCTCCGCTAACGCTAAAATAACAGGCTATCAACTAACACAATTTAGTTTATTCAGTTTGCATGTAATGGGAAATACTAAAAGTAATTTGATTCAAAACAAAATCACCGGCGGTTATAACATCGACACCGCAAGTAAAATTTTCAGTAAACATCCATTTTGTAACCAAAATCCATGTCACACAAAACGCGAAATATTAGATCTGGCTATAAGTTGCATACAACAACACATATGTTTGATAATACGACGCATAAATAAACATTTTCAACCTCGACCAACCCAGTACTTATCCCCTGTTAAAAACGTGTTTATTATGTTGTTTGCGCTATATTACTATATTGCAGTTTGTGTTAGCGTTTGTGTAATCGTCAGTGGTGCGAGTTATTACGTAGTTATCGACATCGCTGAACAACAACCCAACGGTGAAACGCAACCCCAGCCCAACCAATTCTCGTTTGTTTCCATACCAGTGGATCATCCCGCTCAATACGCAAACACAACATTCCCTATACCAGACTTTTTAGGTCGAGAAAAATTGCGCCAACGTTTTGTCGTCAACTGCAAACATGCCGATATGTTAGAACCATACAAGGTCTTATTACTGAATTTCAGAACTAACAATCGCGATAGTGACATCGAAGGGATCATGCATTACGACGTATTCAGAAAAAAAGCCAGTCAGAAGCTCCCCGGTGATTTTGTTAACCAACAACTACAAACACTGACGAATAACAAAATAAAAACTTGTCTCACTAATGGGTTAAGTTACGCCCTAACATACATATTACACATTCACGGACTTGAAAAATCTCGATTTGTGACGGCACCTCGATTTATGACTTATTACGGCATTAGACGGGCAAAGTTACGCCCTGGATTCTTGTTTAACTACGGTTGTCGGGCAAATTTACGCCCTGTGGTATGTAACACACTAAACTTGGGGCAAATTTACGCCCAGTACATAAGCGCTCACACACAATGTATCGTATTGTATAAACTGTATGTTATAACCATATGCGTTCCGCACTATTTCAGGTAGTTTTCGCGTGCAAATTGGTAAGTTTCAGGTCAATCAAACATTCAATTGGTGTTCAAAATTTCAAATTGGGCCAACCGTCGTTCAATCCTGTTGTCAAAATTCGCACGCTGGCGACAATTCGCCGTTTTTCAATAGCTCAAATTCATTCTTTTGGTCCGGTTCGGTCGGTTTTTTAGCAACAAATTGCGCTTTTGCTCGATTCACAGCGTCAGCTTCGTGTATTCGCGGATATAATGTGTAAATGTGTTCAATTGCGTCTTGTATATTGTTATGTCGTGTTATTATGTCGTGTATTATGTCGTATGTTATGTTCAATGCCATTGTTATGATCGTCACATGATTCTCAGCGTCATTACCGTCACTATGGTTTGCGTATGGTATGTTCAACGTCCTTATGTACTGTATTACTGTCAATGACTATGTCAACGTATGTTATTTGTCACTTATTACTGGTCATATTACGATTCGGTTTGTTCAACAGCATATTATTCGTCGTATTCAACAATTATTGTGTTCAACAACGTTCTTATTGTCGTATTCAACAAGTATTATGGTCAACAGCATTATGGTTCGTTATTGTTCGTCACTTATTATGGTCACTTGTGTTATTACTACTCGTATTCAAACATTCGGTATGTTCAACTGCATTATAATTACTGTATTTGCAATTTGTTACATTGTTCAACAGCATTTATTTGTCAACTATTCGCGTTATTGTGGTATCGACGCATTATATCGGAGGCAAACGGCCGTCTGTTACGTTATACAACATCAGAAGAAATGAAAAAACATTAAAAACTTAAAATATTCAGGCAAATTTACGCCTTTTATAGCACCATCAACTCGAATTCAAGGTATTATTCAGGTATTTTGGACTCAAATTGGGTCATCAGGTGCTCAAATAGTAGTATAACTGTCAAACTGTATTGGGTATCAGGGTTTCAGGCCTCTAATGTGGGTCGTCAGGCTTCAAAATGGGGTATTCAACATTAAAATCGTCATTTTTGGTGCTTTTTACGTCTACAAAACTGTATTTTAACCGAATCTCAGGACTTTTTGGTGCATTTTAACTCTATTTTTAACCGCCAAAGACATTTTTTCCTGCCAAACCAACCTTGTTTTGCGCCATCACCAACGTCACGAGCTGAAAACATGAATAATTACGAGTTTATTGGCAGTGATACAGACATTTTATGCAAATAATCGCCATGTTGTGCTTTAAAAACATTCCAAAATGACGCTCAACGCCAAATAACCGCCTTAATATTGTGTATTTTACTGTTATTTCGATGTAAAAATATGTGTTTTAGCGTTCTTTTGCAGCATTATGCCATGGGACGGCATAAAAATGAGTCCCCCGGTTGTCGGGCAGGGGTCCTGTGGTTGCCCTGCAACCACAGTTCCCCCGCCCTCGATTGCCGCGGGCCCTGTTTATGTCCTCCCGTGGCCCCTAATGCTTGCAAACCCGCTTTTATGCGACATTACCGTCGCTTTGTACTTGTTAGAGTTAAGTCGATTTTAGTAGTTTATGAATGTGCCGTTATCTCGCCTTATATTGTGCCTATATTCGTTATTTCTTATATTCTGGGTTATTTTTGCTCGCGCATTCCATTTTCCTACTCAAAACCCTTAAATTCCCCAAAAATCTCCCCAAAATTCCCCAACTTATTTTCTGCCAATTTTTCGAGCTACCCTTGAGTTTTCCGGCTAAATAATCATTCTATTGGCTTAGCTAGTTTTTAGTGCGCATTCGGACATTTTCGGTTATCAGACATTATACAAGTAGTGTAGAAATTGCGTGTGGTAGCAGAATTGAACGGAATTATACGGAATTCGGTAGTTTTAGCCAGAATTACGGCTTGGATTTGCGTATTAGCGGAATTACTGTGTTTGGGCCTCGAAAACGGTAGTTTGTAAGAATTACGTGTTTTGTGTTGCAAATTGTGCAACTACGGTCCCGGCGAGTTATAGAGCGCTATTGCTGTTATATAGTTGTTCGTTTGCGAAGAATTGCGGTAATTTTACGATTGCTGGCCAATTTAATCACGGATTTGACGTAAAACTCGGATTTTCGCCCGATTTTGACATAATCTCGAGTTATCCCGAAATTTCGTAAAATTGCGGATTTCGTGAGTCAAATTAGCATCGCCGACGTTTATTTTGTGCACGTTGCCATATTATTTGTTCTGTTACTTGTATTAAACCTGTAAAACTCGGTGTTAACACTCCAGAGCGTACTAACCCCGAATCAGATCACTTAGAATTGCATGAGTCGAGAATCTACAGTTTTCGGATATTTTAGCCTCAAACAGGGCCGAATAGCGAAGTCCAGAGCTGACACACAGCCGACTTCCAACCTTGACTGACAATACCGACGACGTTAAAGATGATTGCAGCACTAGTACAAAAAATCCATGAACCTAATAGTTTATTGAACTAAATCCGGCTTAAGTCGAATGCCAAGTAAAAAAATTTTCATAAAATGTTACATATCTTTCGATTTCATGTCAGGAATTTACCATGCTTTTGAGGTATTTTTCGCTTTTCCTAGCTATGAATTTATTACGACTTATTGTTAGTCGTATCATAAATTAGTCCACTCACCGGCGTCCTCAGACACGTACAACTTAAATATAAATTGAGTGAGAACCAATTAAATTGTTGCTCATCATTAAGTTTTAGGTTTGTGAAAGAACGAAGCAAGCGAACCGAGCGAGAATTCAGCGAATTTTTCGCTGTATAATGTGATTGAGCTACATTATAGCGCTATCATTTGCACCTTGGCAGTTGTTTGGATACTTCCTCTTCAGTTCCCTATTCATACCCCGGTGATTTTGAACAACTAGTCATGAACAAAGCCCTACATACTTCTTAGCAACATTGGGCGACGCTTCCTCCCCGCCAACTAATCCTACGGAACAAAGCCCTACCGACTTCTTGGCAATTATTGCGAGGAGTTTCCTACCCGCCAACTAATCCTACGCACGTAGTTTTGTATTTGCGATTAAACAAATAATCGCGGTCGAACTCGTGTATATCAACAATGACCAAGCATTAACACAGTTGTAAATCTCTTAAATTTTTTGCCCAAGCACTAAATGGTCAATCGGCGCAGCTTTGATAAAAATTCAATTGGAGAACTTGCAGCTGAAATTTATTACTGATGAATATACGCAAAATAAGAATGTGTGAATAGTCTTGCACCTCGAAGTAAATTATGATTATTGACTTGACTGATAACCTATATCTTATATTTGATATTTATTGCATTTGTCAAAATATTATTAAAGTCATGTCAAGATTCAAGACGAAGTTTGTTTTTCACAAAATACAAACAGCTACAAGTTACTTGTTCGAAGTTATGGCCGCCTTGCAAATGCGAGTGTGGCGCTATGCTTGAAGTTGAAAACATAGCTAGTGGAATTGCAGTGCACGTTTAGGGTGAAGTGTAAAGTTGACTTTGTACAGTGATTTTAAATTGGCTAGCTAGTTATTTTATACACCACTTACGAACAGTAGTTTTGGAAAATAATCACAGAATTCCATCATATGTTAAATAGCGATAGAAAATTGTACTTGGAGTGGTAGTGCGTTTTCTTCGGAATCCGAAGATCGCTTGTTCAATCTCCGCCCAGTAGGCCTGCCTTTCCAGCGGCTTAGCTAAAAAGGTTTGAGGTCCCAGTGCGTCCGTTGAATGCACTACCTAACAAGGACACGTTCCGGCGCTCAACACACCGGACTCGGGAGTACATACAAATAGCGTGCCCATAACAGTTTGATTTTAAAACAATTCTACAGTACTCAACTCAGTAAATTCTTACCAGTTTTTCTTCGAGTTCGGAACTAAACGGAAAAATCACAAACACAACAAGTAGTTTCCACCTAATAGCGAATACCACACAATAACACAATTCTCCGTGTTTCAAAACAACACCAAATCTGATCAAATTCTTTCAAGACTGAATATACACAATTCGGGCTAGTGGCCCACACACATGTATATTTTGCATAAATTCTGTAACTTTTATTATGTTTATTTTTAATTCTTGTTTACGTTTATTTTACTTCTGTTTCTTTTGTTTTGTTTCGTTCTGTTTCTTTTTGCCCTGCTGCAGCCATTCTACCCTAGCTATGTCATTCTTTCCATACACCACACGGGGAAGCTGTTGAATTTGGTTCGTTTTCGAGTGCGTGTTTCAGATTATGCTACGCATCAAGTTGCTCTCCACCAATGGTGCGGCCTGTTTTACGAATTCAATTAAGGGGAACGCCTGCAGTCTATTTGCTCCTAAGCCTAGGTTACTCTTAGTACGCTAATTGGCGGTCTTTAGTGTACGTAGCTAAACTAATACTGATTGTAGTGGACGATTTGTCTTTAAGGTACAGTCTAAATCAGTGAACTTTACCAGCGCGTATAACGAGCTCACCGCACCCAGAAATGAAACTAATAAACGCAGGCATGACTCAAGGTGGCTTCAACACAATCTAACTATACTTACCACTTGTACCGTTTCTTTCGGGGAAAGGCCCGAGGAAACTATGTTTTCCGAGTTATTTTATTTTCTTTTCTGTTTGTTTTTTCCTGTCGCGGCCAGTCTCCCTACCTATGTCATTTCAGGTACAGTCACAGGTATCCAGATTACGAATGCGAACGCTTACAGTCGTATGTTTTGCTCATAAGCCTAGGTCATTTTAGTACGCTAGCGACAAGCTATTTTGCTGCTACTTGCCTAAGTTGTATTGGCGAAACAGTAGTAACTGTATTGGACGATTTGTGTTTAAAGTAAAGTAGAATCTGTGGCAGTAAACTTTACCAGCGTGTATATATACGAGCGATAGAGTCCTAAGACCCGGCTGCCCTGCTAAGCACACTGATTTGATATCACCAACCACGGCGCCTAACACACCGAGCACAGAACTGAAACAAATAAACGCTGGCATGACTCATGGTAGTTTTAACACAATCTAACTATACTCAACACTAGGGGGGCAAAACGGAACTTGATTATGCCGGAATCGGAATCAGAACAGCAAATTTATACCGGAATCGGAATCAGAACAGCAAATTTATATCGGAATCGGAACTATATACATAGTGTAAAAACGTCGCATGAACAAATTGGCAATAATTTTTCGGTTCTGGAAGGCTAAACTACAATCAGTTATTGATAAGTTAACTTACCAAGAACAGTTTAATCGGAATCGGAACCCGTTTTGAATCGGAATTGTAAACGGAATCGGAATTCCGATTGCATCCTGCTCACCACTTTTACTGTTTCTTTTTGGGGAAAGTCCTAAGGAAACTATGTTTTTCGAGTTAAACAAACATAGCACAAACCATATAAAAGCGAAAAAACGAAAACTTGCAGTTCACCTTTTTCACCAATTTATAAAAACCAGATTAATAAGATACCCGTGATAGTTAGCACCACGCATTACACGTATTTTGCATAATTTATAATATGTATTTCTTTTTTATTTTCTCTTCTTTTTCTTCTGTTTCTTTCCTTTTCTGTTTTCCCGTCGCGGCCAATCCTCCTAGCTATGTCATTTCAGCCGTATGCCGCAGGCGCAATGGTAAATTTCCGCGCTTTGAACATGATATCCAGTCGAAAATGGGGTGGCTTGGCGGTTAAGGGATGAGCTTGTTAAAAATTGGAGCATATAAGCATCAGGGATGATTATGATAGTCTTGGTCTCGGAAAGTATCGGATTTTGTAGGTCTCTGTCTCGATTTTTTGAATCTCGGTGGTTTGAAACTGAGATCAGAAGTCGAGGATTTTACAAAAAAACAATAAAAAACACAAAAATACGAAAAAACGTTAGACGGAATTTCTTTCGACGGGTCTGCACCCATCATCATGCCGACGTCAGTTTGCATTTGGTGCACCTGTATCGTGTCGCCAGTGCCCCGAATCGGTTGTGACACGACGTTCGTTGTATAACACAGCGCCTGTGTTTCCGTCATTAGCTCAAAGCCCGAAATTTGTTACCTGCTTAATAAAACAGTAACTTAAAATAAAGCTTGAAAATCTTTTAAAACACAGAAAACACATTTTTGGAGAGCAAATTGTCAGCGCACGTTATGGAAAGGAGAGTTCGCTAAAACATAGTAAAAAGTACCTCTATCCAGGACCATCTATTTTAAACTATAAATGGTCCATGCTCAATTTTCTGGTTTGTCCCGGTTGAAAAACGAGAACGTTTGAATGATCAGAAGTTATACACAAGCAATTCTCAGATTTCAAGTATAGGCGATTAAGATATGGCCTTATTTGTTTGGTCTATTTCATATCATTATCGAATAACAAAGCCACATCGGCCTTTGTTGTACCCTGATCGAATGAACGCCCGTTGCGAAAAAAGTGCATATCATTGGATTAGTTGGTGACGTAACACCTCTGGACTACTATAGGTTCTTTCGATTGGCGAGGAAACAGCCATCACTGATGCGTTTATGGTTGTAGGTAATTTGTCCGTGCCGCGCACTGGTTGTGTTGGACTTGAGAATTCTGGTCTAAGATATTCTGGATAAACTGGGCATTCTAATATATTCTGGATAAACTGGGCTTGCCAATTTAGCGCGTCAAAGACTATTTACGTGGATAGCAGTAGGCTCAAAGTTACGATAAACTGGGCTTGTCAATAATTTAGCGCGTCAAAGACTATTTACCTGGAAAGGAGTAGGCTCAAAGTTACTTGAATTGGCATAAGCATGAAACGACACAGGTGTTGTGTCCGTCATTGCCGCTGATGCAGCTCAGGGTGCAAGCGGAATTCCGGTTCCGGTTCCGGCAATTTTTCACCTTCCGGTTCCGGTTCCGGTAAATTTTTACCGGATTTAAAAATTCCGGTATTATAATTTGGCCGTTTTCTTAACTTTGCTAATTTTTAAGAATCTCTTTTGACAGCCACTTGTACTCCGAATATAAGCCATTGATGGTGGATTTCACTTCAGTCGATGATGAAAATCTAAAATACAACAAATAAAATAAATACCTATGTTCGACTAAGGTTATTTCACAAATAATAGAGCAAAAAATAAGATTAAAATGAAATTTTTGGTGAAATGCATTTTTCATTTTCCGGTTCCGGTTCCGGTAAAATTTTCAAATTCCGGTTCCGGTAAATTGTAATTCCGGTTGCACCCTGTGCAGCATCCATTTTGAAATACTCATACTCAGGGTGCAACTGGAATTCCGGTTCCGGCATGTTTTCACGTTGCGCTTCTGGTAAATTTTTTACCGCAATTAAAAATTTCGGGTTAAAGTTTGGTTGGTGGAAATCAAGAATTTTATTAAAAATGACGATAAAAATTATCGATTTCATATGTATACTATATATCTTGACAATCACCGAAAATAAACCTTCGAAGAATAATCAGTGAAATAATTTAAAAAGTCCTAATTTAGGCTTAACCTAATATGTAAATTAGCTCTTAGGTAACTATTCAATTATAGCCCTTGGATGTTTATAAACAATTTTTCCAGATTGTTCGCACCCAGAAGCCCTTTCAAAAAGTCCTAATTTAGGCTTATCGGTTAAGCTAATCTGCAAATTAGCTATTAGCTAACTATGTGTTTCATTATTGGTCTTTAAGGTTTATAAAAAATTTACTCCGATTGCTCTATTCAAAAACCCTTCAGCAAGGCTACTAATCAACGGAATAATTTAAAAAGTCCTAATTTAGGCTTACATATTAGTAAAGCTAATATGCAAATTAGCTATTAGCTAACTATTCAAGTACCGATTTTGGAAGCTTTAAACAATATACGTAATCCTATTTCTCGCGCCCGAAAACCCTTTAATACTGAATTTGATTGCTTATTAGTTATAACGCTAATAATCAGTGAAACAATTTAAAAAGTCGTAATTTAGACTTAACTAATTAATATGCAAATTAGCTATTTGCGAACTAGTCAGTTATCGCATTTGGTGGTTTATAAACAACTTATTCAGGTTTCTCGTACCGAAAAACCCTTTAGTACTGTCAGAATCCGGTAAATTATTATCCGGTCGCCAGGGTGCAACCGGAATTCCGGTTCCGGTTCCGGCATTTTTTCACCTTCCGGTTCCGGTTCCGGTAAATTTTTACCGGATTTAAAAATTCCGGTGTTATAATTTGGCCGTTTTTTTAACTTTGCTAATCTTTAAGAATCTCTTTAGAAAGCCACTTGTATTCCGAATATAAGCCATTGATGGTGGATTTCACTTCAGTCGACGACGAAAATCTAAAATACAACAAATAAAATAAATATCTATGTTCGACTAAGGTTATTTCACAAATAATAGAGTAAAAAATAAGATTAAAATGAAATTTTTGGTGAAATGCATTTTTCACTTTCCGGTTCCGGTTCCGGTAAAATTTTCAAATTCCGGTTCCGGTTCCGGTAAATTGTAATTCCGGTTGCACCCTGCCGGTCGCATCCTGCTGTCTACCTACTACTACTACTACTGTAGACATCCGCTATGCAACCGGTAGGCTTATGTGTCGCAATTTATAGGTAAAGGTGTCCTACCTAAACTTCCAGTGTTATGATAATAAGCTTTTTACGTGCAAAGTTATCAAAATTTTTGCATTGATCTGCTATAACACAATGTAGTAGTCTTTATTGTCATCATAAACACAGCTAACTAAATAGAAATGGCCGGAATTTTTAGCACCGTATCTAACTGGATCCGCCAAGCACTGTAATAAGCATTGAAACAAAAACTTTATCAAAATCTTTTCAGCTGTTCCTTGCTTTATTAGTTCTACCATGCACCCAAATTTGATAGCGTATATTTAGTTCGCACACTTTGCTATATATTAAGTATATTTTTTCTCATTTTCTACTTAGCTTCATAGCTTTGCTTTCGGCATTGTATATAGTATAACATACTGTTTGTGTCTTTACGTAAGTTGATACGACTGTTTACAATTTAACGCTCCAGATGTATGTACGTATAGAATTGAAAATGTTTTTGTTGGTTGTGCTTATTGATTTTTGTTCTATAATTCCAAATCTAAAAATTAGAGATGTTTATGTTTATCGCTTGTACCGCGTGCAATCATAGGGTCTGTTCGGTTATCCCCCCATCCCACGTTAGCTCAAAAGTGGTCGGGTTACAAAATAGTTGCATATTTGAGCTTCTCATGCCCTCCCCTGATCATTCCATGGCCAAATTTTTACTTTTGAAAAATTTGATTTTTAAGGTCCCAAGGTCCTCATTGGCACCCAAGAACATTTGTCAAAAAGTTTGACAAATTACATAACATTCGATGCAGCATGCAGAGCTGAGTCCAGTGGTGTTAAACTTTTTGTAATCAGACGATTAGTTAACGAGTTATTGTCTAATATATATAACTGATTTGGCGAGCTGCCAACGATTTGGGTGCGCGCCACATAATACAGTTGACATTAACTCGTTAACCAAACGTCTGTTTACAAAAAAATTGCACCATTGGACTCAGCTCTGCAAGCTGCCTCGAACGATATAAAATTTGTCAAACTTTTTGACACAATTTTTTGGTGGTGTTTGCATGGTATATTTGCGCAAATTTTTACTTTCTTTGTGAGCAGCTACAAACACTAGAGTATATACATTTCAATATTTTTATAGCAAGAAGATTTGCGGAAAGTTTGCTGTCCTTTGTAGTCGTAATAATACGACTATTCCCTCTTTGGCTGTTTGAGATTTGGTTCTAAGACCGCTACTCCGTTGCTTCAATTTCCACTTCCAGGAGCCACTTATGTCTTGCTTGTTAATTTTGGAAATGTCTTATCGGCACCCACCCAGTGCTTTACTCAGCCAGTTGTCTAACCATGACTACTAAAATATATTTACGGTAACATATATCACCGTTTTCGCCAATTGTCGTCAATGGTCTTTAACGCAGTGGCTGACATCTTTCATTAAAGCTCTTAACTTATCGTCCGAGTTGAACTGCATTCCAAAAATACGAGCCTTCTGAAAATATATATAACGTTAATTCAGGTTGATAAAGCGTATTTTTTCACTGCGGACTACTCTGCGTTAACAGTATGTGTATACTTAATTAACTTTTTGTTTTTAACAAAATTGTAAATTTTGTAGATCAATGTATCTAGTAAGTTCATGGTATTGGCTAAAATTGTATGGCAGTTTTAGCCAAATTTGCCAACGGTTCAGAATTTTAAAAAATAAAGCCTGTATTCTTCCTTCCATGCTTCTGACTGTTGTCTCTTTTTCAGTTGAACAACTAACAAATTGAATTATATCACAATTCAAAAAAATGCTTATATACCAGATAATAGGATTTCAACATGAACTAAATGTCACGTGAAAAAAGAACAAGAACGGGGATTCATCTGTTCAAAGAAACAAAAGCAGGAACCGGAACAGGAACTACAAATTTGTTGCACCACCAAATTTTTAGAAATTGACTATATATTTCAAACTTAAATATGATTTTTGGCGACTTTTTTCGTTTTCATTAGCCAGGTATCCAAAAATTTTAAAAGTAATTTTTTCATTTTTAAGCTTGTTTTTATTATTTACCAAAACCCGTGGAGTATATTGCTCGTGGCTGCGGCCTGTGGAAAAATTGACCTGGAGAAGAATTGTCTTGTACTGCCGGTACAATGAACCATCACCATGATCTTGGAAGCAGACTCCGCTGTTGGTAAATAGATTGCTGCAAGCATTGGCCCTCAGTGTCTGGTTAACATGGTTGAGATTTGAATAAATTTGGTACGTATATAGTAGTGGCAATGTAAATTTATTTCTCTACTTATCCTAACTTATTGCATGAGTATGAGCTATGAAGCTTATAGAGTAAACTTGTAGCGCTGAAGTTTATTCACATATTGAAGAAAGCCCAATGTTTTACGTAGTGGTTACATTTCGTTTCGTACCTATTCATCCTTTCGCTTCAGCATGAGCTAATTTTGTCTCCATGCGTCCGTCGGTCACAGAGCCGCGTGTTTTAAACGGTTTGCCGTTAAGGACTTTTATTTATATTTGTGTATCTGGTTTTTTAAGTCTGGTGAGCTGTGGATGTATCAAAAATGTTTACGAGACAAATCTTAACATCTCACAGAGATGCATTTTTAACATTTTAACAACGACCCTATTCATACCATTACGTATTCTATGTTTTTGTAGCTTTGCGCACAATTGCAGTATTTTTTGGCCTATGTTATTCTTAGCTTTCCCTAGATACTATAAAATAGAGCTGAATTTTTCCTGCGTTACTATTACCCAATAATTGCGAACATACACTGACACATATACGTAAACATTTACAACACAAAAATGTTAAATGTCATTCAGTTAAATGGTAGTTGGTATAAAAATGATTATGACGGTATAATTTTTTTGAACTTCTTAAAAACATCTGGCAAGTTAAAATACCGGAGCCGGATGGCGATTTTTTGCCGGAACCAGCTATCTTATCGTACCCTCGTATCTGGTACATATAGACGGATAAATCTGTGTTCTTGTAATGTATGTTTAAAAAAGCTGGAAGGTGTACAGAATTTTTGTGTTTGCAACGGAGGTGGCTGCAAAATGTGAGTTGAGGTTTAACGAGGGAGTTGTCGGAATGGAAGGGAGATCGAAGTGGTTGGGCCCCTCCAAGGGCGGCGACAAAGGTTCGGTTTCGGAAAAAATTTGCGGTTCGGATTTGATTCAGATTAGGTTGTGAAAATGTCGAATCCCACAATGTTCGGCAATATGTTTTTTGATGTTAGACAACAACAATTTTGAATAACCTGTTATACAAATTAAATTTTTTGTTTCCGATTATAAATTCAGAATTGAGCTCGGTCACGAAATATATTAACGTTTGAAAGTTTTGCGGCTGGCATTGCATTGATATTCTGAAACAAATTAATTATTGATTTCTCTGATCTGCAAATTAGTAATAGATTCGGATTGGGTTAAATCGTGGATTCGGTGAGAAGGGGCCTTTTTCATTAACCCCAGCCCGCGTTTGCACAAAAATGATGATCGGATTTTGAAAATTTTTGCATATTTGAGCTTCTCAGGACCTCCCCTGATCATTCCACGCCCGGATTTGAATTTTTGACAAATTCCATTTTTTAGGTCACAAGGCCCCCATGGGTCCAAAAAATATTTTGTCGAAATGTTAGACAATATATACCTTTCAACGCAGCGTGTTGAGCTGAGTGCAGTGGCGGTAAGATTTCCGCAATTTGACGACTTGAACAGCTTAATCTACAAATTTCGACGCGCTGAGTTACAGTTCAGCGGTACAATTTTATTGGTGCAGGGACCCCAGGTCAAAAGTTATTTCCCTTTAAACTTCAACTTTTCACTATGTAAACCATGTACAAACGCCAACCAAATTTTTATTACGAAAAAAGCCTTAAGCTTATATACAATTTACGAACATGTGAATGAGTGAATGATAGATATATCTTTTTCCAATCTGTGCGTATTTGCACCATAATTTCGAGGACAATAACTTTTCAACGGTTGGTCTTGCAATTATAAAATTGGTATCGTTGAACTCAGCTCGTCGAGATCTATAAGGTAGATGACTTTTTGATAAATTCATAAGCTTGTGCAGATTCCGTACCTACGCCTATAATTTTTCGAGCTTGTCGCCAAAAAATTTTTGGGTTACGAAAGAGGAGGACCTTGGGATCGTAAACATTGAATTTTTCTTTTCAAACATTCAAATATGAGTTTGGAATGATCAGGGGGTCATGAGAAGCTCAAATATGTAACAAGTTTCGAAATCAAACCATTTTTACGCAAGCGCGGGGCGGGCGGGGGTATAACGGAAAAGACCCAAAAGATATATATCGCTTTTAACAATGTGTATGTATAATCCTTTTTACAATGCTATTGTTATAGTAGAACGTGCGTAACAGTTTGTTATATTTTTAACGCTAGCATAGTGTTTTACTGAAATTTTATTCTAAACCGAATCACTATATCATACTTTTGTACATAAACGCAGAGAGCACAATGCTATACAATATACACAGACATGTTGAATATATATTATATGTGTATATATACTGCTAAAAGCCATTTTAACGTGTTTTGTTCAATTTGTTTTCGATGTTGTTTTCGATGTGTTTTAAAATCTGAATTAAAACATTTGTAAATATTTAGTATTTTAGTGTGGTAGAAAATGTGTGAACTGAATTTTTTGTAAGTTCTTCCTTGCAGTTTCGCGTGAAAACGTGACTGGCATCCGATTTTTAGTTTTTAGTATAGTTTTCTGTTTATACTTGCGTACGCACGCAGTACTGACTGTACTCTACTTTTTTGTGTTGCGTTTTGCGAAACAGGAATGCAAAATGGTACTTTTTCCTTTCCCTACGTACAACGTTGAAATATGCAGTAAACTTTCATTTACATTCATTCTTTTTAGTTTCTTATCAAAGTGCAAGGGTTTCGGGTATGTGGCAGTTCCCGGATCGAATTCTTGTGGGTGTTGGCGCTCGATAGTTTTTTCTTTTGAGGAAAAGAAGGAAAAACTGGTCTTTTCCGTTATCTTTTCCGCCAGCGTAAATGATAGAATATTATTGGATTTCTTTTTCATATTTGAGCTTCCCATGACCTCCCTTGATCAGTTCACAGCCAAATTTAAATTCTTGAAAAACTCAATTTTAAAGGTCCCAAAGTCCTCCTTCTTGGGAACCAAAAAAAACTTGTCAAAAACTAGATATGGTGAAATAATAATTTGGTGCCGTTCCAAATCGCTGGCAGCGCGGCACATTAGTTATTTGGTTGTAACACATCGAATTATCTGACTAAGGAAATTTGGATACCTGCGTCATATGCCTGGCCTTTTAACAAAATTATGTTGGGTACGTAGCAGGGTGCAACCAGAATTACAATTACCGGAACCGGAATTTGAAAAAATTACCGGAAACGGAACCGGAAAGTGAAAAAATTACCGGAAAAGGAACCGGAAAGTGAAAAATACATGCCACCGAAAAATTCATTTTAATTTTTTGGCAATATTATTGGTGAAATAACTCTTAGTTGGAGATAGTTGCTCACTTTATCTCTGTATTTTAGATTTTCTTAATCCACGGAAGCAAAATCTACCGTGGATGGTTTATTTTCGGCGATTGTCAAGGTTTGCATGCTACACTAATGAAATCTGTTTAGTTTTCATCGTCATTTTTTAGTAAAATATCTTAATTTCTACCGATCATTTACCGGAACCGGAAGGTGAAAAAATGCCGGAACCGGTATTCCGGTTCCATAATGGTACCTGGGGTAGGGACCTTGGGGGCCTTAAAAATAGAATTTTCCAAAAATTCAAATTTGAATGTGAAGTGATCGCGGGAGGTAATGAGAAACTCACAAATGCAAAAAATTTCAAAATCGGAGCATTTTTGTGCGAACAATGGCTGGAAGATAGATAATTAAAAATCGCATGATCGTAAAAAAACCACACCGTTTGACATAGCTCCACAAGCTTAGCCAAATCATATATAATTTGTCTAACTTTTGACAAAAATCTTGTGCGTCAAAATGGGGCGGAATATCCGAAGATTCGAAAACATATCCGAGCTGATGACAATGATGAACGTTTACATTTGGTTAAGATTAGCTTGGGTTTCCTTGTCACTGGCCCCTTTTTTCAGTCTTCGTTTTCGAATCGACAGAAGAACTCGCCGTCCAAAACCAAAGAATGTTTTTGGACGTATCATATTCTAACAAAATTGTTTTATCTTTACATGCTGCGATAGGGTTTAGTTTGTTTTTGTAGTACGTACGTAGCTGTAGTGGGTGTCATGAACAGTAATTGCTTGCTGCTTGGGACAACCCAGTTGTTACTAGTGGGTGCCCACGCCACAAGCCTGAGATAAATCTTTTTTAGATTTTGGAGGTTGTTTTACTGTATTGATATGTATTTATATATTTAACGTTAAACTATTTATCTATATTACATTATAAAAATATTGTTATCGTGTTATGTGGCTTAGCTTCTTATCGTATGGATGTCAAAAATTCGGGTTCCGATTACTGTTTTCGACGGGATTGCTTTTGATTTTAAATAGATCACTACAACGTATGTTGCATTAAGTGTATTCCTGTGCATTGGCAGTAACGTTTATAGTACGCAATGGATATTGACCGTGAATCTGGTATTGATACAAGTACAGGCGGAGGGTCTCTGGGACGCGATATTTCCTTATTCCCACAACCATCAAGCCCGATACCAGTTAGCTTGAGCGAAATACTCGAAGTCCGTGGTATGGCTCTTGACGAGGATCAAATGTGGGCGCTACTGTCTTGCGGAATTCCAGCGCTACAGGATTTTGTTGCGTCTCGAGCAAGTTAGTTTATATGCGCGTGCGTCTGAATCGTTCATGCAAGCGATATGTACTATTACAGTTTCTAGCTGTAGGCTCTGAACATAACGTATCCGTACCACCGTATTCGGAACCGGAACTTCAAATTTTGCGACTGTACTGATAATTTGTATAATTAACAAAATGTATTTAATATTGATTTAGGGTATTTGTTGGTGGCATCAATTTTCAAAAACGTTGCACGAACAAATTGATGTTTTTTGGTATTTGTAAAGCTCAGTACGATCAATTATTGTTATTTGATCAATTTAATAGATAAATGGCACAGAATTTTTATGCAACATATCACAACAAGTAGGATTAAAACTAAAATTTGTAAATTCCGATTCCGATTGATTGTTTGATCTAAATCGGAACTTGTTTGTAATTGGAATTCTACGCGGAACCGGACTTCCGGTTGCACCTGAAGTGTTAGGGGTGTGTTGTAAACAATATATATGTTCAGGTCCGTAGTTGTGGACAATTTTCAAATTTACAGAAAAGTAAGCCAACGCTTCATCGATCATTACTAGTTTTTATTCGCATCACAATGGAAACGTCAGCAGAATTTGTATGAAGACAACAAGTATCTGCTTTAAAATGGTGTATAGTTGCAATTTTTGCTACACCTACTTATGTTTTTATATCTTACTTTTTAGGAAATAGTAAAACAAACACTCTATGTGCTGGATTATCTAGCGAATCAATATTGTTTTATCCGGATGGAAGCATCAGTTTTAAAAACGGAGACCATGCCATTGAAAGCGACTCTATGCGCAGTCAGCTGTTATCAAATTCGCATACACCGTTTCCTGACGTTGTGCCTCCTGACAGTGAAAGTACCACTCGGTCATTTTTACCTTTGGAGGATGAATTGAAACGTGCAACGTTCACAAATAATGGGTCTTCAAAAAATCCCGAGCCAATAACGTTGATTGCTCTTGAGAAGGTTCGTTTGTATGCATATGCACCTATAACTGTAGGAAACTAGGACAGTGGGTGTATGGTATCTAAAATTACTCGAGCAGGAACCAGGAAGGATGGTCATTTTTATACCGGAACCACTCCCGTACGTTGAGTTAACGAACTCGAATTTTATCAAAATATCAGGCATTTGGCTAATGAGTAACAACTCCACCACCGGTAAATGAAAAATTTTCAGTACATAGCTCATCAAGCCCCTCGTGTTGAACCGGGAATCACCTTCCATAAAGCCCCTCACTCCAGATTGGGCAAGCAAAATGCCCGAAATATATTGTTGTTATACAACTTTTTTGTTGCGAAAGGTTGTATCATTCCGTATATATGTCATATCTCAAGCCGTAATTCAACCCAATTCTGAATTGGGCTAGTCCAGGGCGGAATTACGACTTGGCTAGCCCACAGCGTAGTTTTTTCTCTGCTGCAAGTGCACATCTTATGACTGGTTAGTACGTACCTTAATGCGATTCTCAAATGCGATTAGCTGATGCAAATACTCTTCTGATTGGCTAAGTAATCGATACGTACCTGTTGGCTACGAAATTGTTTTTAATAAGCAAGTGGAATCAAGATGGATCACAACTATCAAGTAACCAATCAGGAAACGCGCAGCTGTATAAGACGTAAATCCGCCTTGGGCTGGCCCAAATCGTAATTCCGCTTTGAACTGGCTCAAATCGGAATTATGCTGAATTGGGCTACGACATATATGATTGCTGTTTGATTCGTCGCATTGACAATATTTCGATTTGTGTTGAACGTTCTACAAGCGTGGATATCACGGCTGAAATTTTTGGACTGTAGCGTTATCAGAAGTTCGTTATGGTTGTACTAAACCGTATATTGTATGTCACGTTTTTGTTTCAGATGTACACATATTGCTTCGGTGGTGCCCTTAATTATGCCTTACTTTACAATGACCAAGTAAGTTTTTTTCAGAAGAACGCATAATCAATAATTACCTGAACTGGAGCAGGAAAGTGAAAAATGCATGCCACCAAAAAATTAATTGAGCGAAGTTTTGAACTTAAGGGTCGAAAGGTGGATGTCCGTCCGTCCGGCTGTCCGTCTGTCCGTCCGAAAAGAGTCTCAGGAACGGCTGAACGGATTTTGATAAACTTTTTTTGTTTGAGAGCCAATTATCCTGGGGTGTTAACCTCGCATTAGGGTTTTAAAAGTTTAAGCCGTTTATTAGCTACAGGCAGGGTGCAACCGGAATTACAATTTACCAGAACCGGAACCGGAATTTGAAAATTTTACCGGAACCGGAAAGTGAAAAATGCATTTCACCAAAAATTTCATTTTAATCTTATTTTTTGCTCTATTACTCGTGAAATAACCTTAGTCGAACATAGATATTTATTTTATTTGTTGTATTTTAGATTTTCATCATCGACTGAAGTGAAATCCACCATCAATGGCTTATATTCGGAGTTCAAGTGGCTTTCAAAAGAGATTCTTAAAAATTAGCAAAGTTAATAAAAAGGCCAAATTATAATACCGGAATTTTTAAATCCGGTAAAAATTTACCGGAACCGGAACCGGAAGGTGAAAAAATGCCGGAACCGGAATTCCGGTTGCACCCTGGCTACAGGCTAATTTGCATAATTAATTAAGCCTAAATTAGGACTTTCCGCAATATTTCACTAATTATTACAGTTAAAAGCAATCTAATTTCAGCATTAAAGGATTTTCGTTGCAAGAAACGTGCATAGACTGTTTATAAACCTCCAAAACAGATAATTGAGTAGTTAGCTAATAGATAATTTGCATATAAGCATAATTGGTAAACCTAAATTAGGCGCTTGTAGAATATTTTACTAATTATAACGGTAACAAGCAATCTAATTTCAGCAATAAAGGGCTTAGGTGCGAGGAATCGCAAGTAAATTGTGTACAAACCTCCAAAACCGATAATTCAATAGTTATCTAACAGCTAATTTGCAATTAGCTTAATTGACAAGACAAAATTAGAACTGTTTAAATTATTTCAATAATTATTAGGGTTTACTGAAGGTTTTTCTGTGCGAGGAATTTGAATAAATAGTTTGCAAACATCCAAAACCGATAATTGAATAGTTAGCTAATAGCTAATTTGCGTATTAGCTTAATTGACAAGACAAAACTAGGACTTCGTAAATTATTTCAATTGTTATTAGGGGTTACCGAAGGTTTTTGGGTGCGAGGAATCTCTATCAATTGTTTACAAGTGTTCGAGCTTCGTTCAATAAATGTAGTCCCACTACGACTGGTTTTAATTTCAATTTTCTTCTTTACTGCATTATAAGTGAAAAAATGCAGCGTTCACAATATCTTTTCTCAGCTGCGCACCAAAAACGTCATATGGTAAGGGTTAACGAGTGTCAATTTTAAAAATTGTCACTCGTTAACCGTACCCTAACATTGAAAACATATATAACCTTACCCTAACGCGTGTAACAGCTCTCTCTGTGACACACGTTAGGGTAAGGTTAACGCTAATTTTAACCGTACATATATGTTTATATTTACAACACATAAAATTGGTATATGTGTACAGTTAAGTTTGCAATTTAGGTCTAAATTGCATTTTAATTACTTTATTTAATTGCTTTTATAAACAGTGTACTTTTGGAAGTGTATGAAGGTAAGGTTAAATGTCGCGAACTTAAAAAAAGAAACAACTAACCGGCTTGATTCGCAAAATACTTTAGTCTTCTTGCAAAATACCTGCGTTTTTTTGTCTTGTGCTAATGCAAGGTTGAATGTTTTCTATAGGTTTCTAACGGGGTAGGACAAAAATTGCAAAATTCTTCCATATGGCCTGAGCCTTTCTCACTCCCTGACAATGCAAAATTCTTGCATATGGGCTGTGCCTCTTTGCAAAATTCAATTCCGGGCTGAGCCCCTCTCAACCCTTGACAAAAATTGCAAAATTCAATCGTGAACAGTCTCGAGCTTGTAAACAGGATCAGTATTTTAAATACGCCTACTCGTTAACCCTACCATATGACGTTTTTGGTGCGCAACTGAGAAAAGATATTGTTAACGCAGCATAACCTTAGCTAAAGGTTGCATTTTAGATTTTCCCATCAACTGAACCTATATCTATTTTCGATGGTTTAACTAGCACCGATTAAGAAATTCATTGTAATTTCAGCCGAATTGCACAAGTCCTGATCTCTATTCACTTTTGAATATGGTCGTAATAGCACAACCAGATATTCGACCGTCATTGACCAAAATTTCCCAGGTACAGTGCGGTTTATATCCTATTAAGTAATTGCATGCTCGCTAAAATACTTAAATATGTCAAGAGTCTTCTTTGGTTGTTCCGGGCAGCTGTTACTCCATACGATAATTTTCTCTGATACAGTTTGATAGAAAGATGGACTCGTACGGCAATTTGTTTGCTTTGTTAACGGTTACAACGGGAAGAAAAAAGGCGTGTAAATATAAGAAGGCTTTAATTTGCAACCTGAATTTTAGTTTATATATCGATACCCTAATTTGAAAAAGAGTTAAGTAAAAAAACAAATCTTGAGGTAAAGCGTTTTTTCGTGTCATAACCGTAAGAGAAAATGCAAAATATCATTATCTACGCTATTTGCAGCTGTACCTGTGCTTGTTTTTTAAATTAAAAAAATTTCCCTATCTTGCCTCCAACCTCAAGTAAATTGATTTGTATTGGCTTAGCTCTTTTTTGCATTAGCTTAAATGAATGTGTTATAAAAAGCTTATTGTGCGAAATAGAGGTAAGTCAAATAAAAAAATAATTGAAGAAAAAACATTGACGATGTGCACTGTTTTTAGATAATACGGACGTTAATGATATATTAATCATATATCGATTCTCACCATATTTATCTTGTGTAGCAAATTTACGTCACACGATACCAGGAATCATGTCCATTACTGCACTGACAATTCTAGTCTTCATCCTCAGACTCGGAGGCGGGGGTGATGCAGATTCCTTCAAGATTGGTGCCCCTGTTTCGCTGAACGTCTGCTAGGTCATTGGCTCCGATAACCAGTGACTGAAACTTTATCGTTGTTACTCGCGTTATTGATTTGATCGATCACGAACTTATTTCTTCTGCTACGCTAGATTAACGTTTAAAGATGTCCTTTCAACCGTACCGCTTTAACTTTCATCGTCGCCAAGAATTACGTATTGCTTCGTGGAATGTGCGAACTTTATTACCGTCTGGTGCTACTGATATTGTTTCACGTACTCTTTCCCGACATGACATTAACATTGCTTGCTTATCAGAAACTCGTTTTCCTGACAGTGGTTGCAAACCGATATTACCATGTTTTAAAACTGACAATCGTCGCCAACGTTTCACCGACAGTAACTTTCGTTATCCGTGTACAGTTTGTTTGGGTAATGCAACTCGTGGCTCAATTGGTTGTACGAAGTGTGGACTTTGGTGTCACTACACGTGTGCTGGTTTCGACTGTATACGCACTGCCCGTGCCTCTGCTGCCGCATGGAAATGCATCGTCTGCCGTGATGAAGAAAAAGCGAACGAAGACCTGCCAAAGAAGAGCTACACCTTGCACTGGTCAGGCCCGTCAGATGGAAGCGGAAATCATGGGGTGGGGATCGCCCTAGAACAATCGTTGGCAAGTTGCGTCAAAGCGTGCGACTTTATTAGCCCCCGAGTGATGCGCATCCGTGTCAAGTGCCGTCCCTTTAACCTGTGCATTGTGTCCGTCTACGCTCCTACAGAAGGCTCCACAGACGCCGTGAAAGATCAGTTCTACAGTGAAGTCGACACTGCACTAGCCGGCGTTGCCAAGTCTGACTTCCTGATCGTCGCCGGCGACTGGAATGCCCAACTCGGTCCGCGACACCCATGTGAAGGCACATCCTGGTGCGTGACCGATGGAGAACCTCAGTGCTGGACAGCAGAACGTTCTGGGGCAACGAATGGAGCTCCGACCATGGTCTTGTCCGATGCCGTGTGAGGATTCGCTTCTCCGCGTCCAAATCCCGCCCGATGAAGAAGCGATACGATGTCGATCGTTTCAAGGTCGTAGAAACGCGAGAAGATTTCCGGCAGACCTATGTCCGTGTCGGAACCGCCCACAATGCTGATGCAGATGTGGAGTAGAGGTGCGCACTCATGGCCACAAACCTGAACCAGGCCTGTTCCGAGACGCTCGGTGTCCGCCGCATCAACCGCTCTGGTTGGATCTCAAACGAAACGATATCACTGATGGACCAGCGAAGAAGTCAGCCAAAGTGCAATAGACTACGAAATGCAGTCAGACGAGCAGTTGCTGGCGACCGTGAAGTCATGTGGACCCGATTCGTTGTCGATGCAGAGCAAGCAAACAGGGTCGGTGATTCGCGAAAGCTGTTCCAGATGGTCAAGTCCCTGAACAAGAAAGGCTGTGCCCCCCCGACGCTGAAAGACCGAAACGGCATTTTGATTGATGGGAAGCAAGCGAAGCTAGACAGATGGGCTGAGCACTTCAAGGAGTTGCTTAACCGACCAAGCCCAGCAAACCCACTGTCCGCCGAAGACCTTGGCACCCCGATCCCCGCCACCTGCATTCGCGTGGAGCCGCCTAGCCTGGAGGACGTCAAGAAGGCAATCAGATCGACCAGATCAGGAAGAGCAGGTGGAGAAGATGGTCTACCGCCCGAAGCCTACAAATACGGTGGTGAGCCAGTCGCCACTGAGCTGGTGTCCCTTTTCGAAACTATATGGCGCAGCGAGTCGATCCCATCCGACTGGGAGATCGCCGAAGTTGTCCCGCTGTTCAAGAAGGGCGGTAAGAGCATGTATAAGAACTACCGGGGAATCAGCCTCCTGGACATCGCGTCCAAGATTCTAGAAGCAGTCCTGATTGACCGCATCAAGCAATGGCGCGACCCGCTTACCCGTGAGAACCAAGCTGGGTTCCGGGCTGGAAGAAGCTGTGCCGACCAGATCTTCACCCTGCGCCAAGTAATTGAAACGCGGAACGAATTCGGGCGAGCAACATTTATTGGCTTCGTCGATTTCGCAGCAGCCTTCGATAGCATCGATAGAGATAGCCTGTGGCTGATAATGGCGGCTTCTGGAGTCCCGCAGAAGATTATATCGATGTTCCGGGCCCTCTACCGATCGACGAAATGCCGTGTAGGGGTATGCGGTACCGCGACCGACACCTTCGAGATCCACACCGGTGTGCGTCAGGGAGGCATCTCTTCACCCATTCTCTTCAGCTGGTGCGAGGATTGGTTGCTCAAAGTGTCCTTCGATGACCACGTTGACGGGGTCCTGATGGGTAGCGAAACCGATGACAGCTCCGTCCTGTCCGACCTGACGTTTGCGGACGACATAGCCGTGCTCGCTGAAAGCCCAGAGCAGCTCCAGAGAATGTTAGATCGGCTGGGTGAAAACGCGAAGCGCGTCGGCCTGGTGATCAGTACGGCGAAGACGAAGATCCTGTGCTGTGGCACCGAAACAAGACCGAAAATAAGCATCGCCAGAGAAACCATTGAAGTGGTGGACGACTTCACCTACCTTGGCAGCTCAATATCCTCTTCCGGCGATGGGTCTACCGAAATCCGCACCAGAATAGCAAAGGCGTACAACGCCATGCTGGCGCTGAAAGCTGTGTGGGGAAACCGGAACCTGTCAAAACAGCTGAAACGCCGGATCTACATGGCTTGCGTTCGACCGGTGCTCCTCTATGCCTGTGAAACGTGGCCGATCAAGGCTAACCACGAGCGGCGACTGGATGCCTTCGACCACCGAATGCTGCGCTGGATACTGCACGTCTCCTACCGTGACCACGTTACAAACGTCGAAGTTCGCAGGCAAATGGGCATCAAGGAAACCGTTTCGGAGTCGATCCTCAAGCGGCGGCTATATTGGTTCGGGCATGTCGCGCGTATGGAAACCGTTCGCCTACCGTTCAAATCTTTGTTCCACCCTATTCCGGCTGATGAGGGATGGCGTCGGCCCTTCCGAGGAGTGCGCAATACATGGCAACGCAAGCTGTTCAAGGATGTTAACTGTCGACCTGTCCATGATATCGTAAACCGAAATGCGGCTGTTTTCAAACGTGACTATCTGACTCTTTTACGACAATTGGCTATGGACAGAAGTGGCTTTGTGTTATTGGTTGATAAAATCGCGAGCTGCAAATGACCCTATGGGTTACGCAAATGATGATGATGATGATGACTCGGAGGCTTCAGCCTCTGCAGCAGCATTCTGCTGCCCATGGGGGAGGTTGATGTAGTAGTCCTTATAGTGAGACGGGATGGCGCCTGATTTAAGTAGGTCCATCAGGCCCTTATATTTGCTTTCAGAAATTTGCAGGGGACTTGTGTACGCTCGTTGCATTTCAACTGGACCGGACGCTCTCGCGTCTTTCGTCGCACCGCCTTTATCTCCTTGAACCCTTTATCGTCGTAGTTGGTTTTATACAAGATCGCATTGGGGCGATCCTTGCGATCTCGAAACCACTTTGTGGTTAGCCAATTTGCGCGTTCGCCCACAGTATTTGTTTTGACGTTGGCCAGGAAATTGTTCGCAAATCGGGGCAAGTCATAACATACGCCTGATCCAGAAACTATGCTTGATACGGCTTCTTCTTGCGAGCGCCGGTAATAACGGGAATCCATTGATCAGGGATGAAGATCTTCTGATTCTTCTTCACAGCCTCAATTCGTGCGTGCATCACATCGACTTCCATGTAACTGTGCCCGGATTCCAGAAACTCATGGTCTATAATTTGAAGCGACAGATGAGAGATGACTTCGACTAATTGGCCTCGTGCAGATCAAACTTTGGTCCTTTTTGGTGTAAAAAATTACAGATCGTTTCTGGCGGAAGATTGTCTTGTGCCCACAATTTGTACAAGCTGTACATTTTGTTGTAATGAGGTCCGGATCCAGATATAACCGTCGGCTCTGCTTCCGTGTGTAATGCGACTCGATGCGAGGAAAACTGTTGATATGCGCAACTACTGAGTCGTGAGTTGCATCAGTAGTTTTGTTATGAGCTGGTGGCCGGACTGGAACTTGGTAGACATTCTGCTCCGATAGCCGTGCCCTGGTGGTTTCTAAAATCTTGCTCGGCTGCGTAATTGTGGCAAGGAAGAATCCCCTGCATACCTGAATTTCGGCGTCGTCTTTTCTAAAGAAGTAACTATGTTGCCGCACGTCTTTTGGAGGCTTCATCATCGTCTCCATTGTTATTCTTTTTTCTAGGCCGCCGCCGCTTGGGTTCATTACTCTTTGCGCAGCTGTTGATAAACTGGTACTGGTCATGACGGGATGGCTGACTGTAGAATTCGTCGAAGATCTTTTGACGTTGCTGCTCAGTAAAGTTTGTTGTACACTATTTCAGTTGCTTAGCAGCCTTCAGTTTACCAGCGGATTACGTGTATGCTTGTAATTGAAGTCGGGCCATTGGAATTTGGTTTTTCTTCCAACTGTTAGGGTCGGCTACTTTGCGTCGTTTTGGAGCAGGGTCATCTTGATTAGGGGTGTCTGGGTTACAATTGTCTGGTTCAGCCACCGCTTCTTCGTTGTCATCGGTATCGCTATCTTCATCGCTTGAATCAGATTGCCAAGTAGGGACTGCGTCTTTCCTAAATTTCACTGTCGGAATCCGAACCATCGACTGATTGCTGCTGGCGACTGGTAGCTTTACTGCGATTAACCGTGGCACTTGAGGCGTCAGATGTTGAACAGGGAGGTTTGCTAATCATGCCACCATGCCTGTGATTGCGGATGTTCAGGAACTTGGACGTTGTTGGTCCAGTTTAAGCGAGCTGACTGCATGTGGGAACTTTGACAGACTGCACAGATTGCACAGTCTGCACACGGCCTTCGTTTGAGCGGAAGTTGGAATGGGCAACTTCAGGTCCCGGTCCATTTCCCCTGCTGTCGATAACTTTCGAGCATCTAAAACAATTTAATACCAGTGGCATTTAAAATTAGATCTTTTGGCATGAGGAATGACGAATACAAAAACTACATGCACACAGAGTGTGGGTGACGCGGAGCACAAGGCCATGCATACACTACATAAATCAACTCATATTCTACACCTCATGAACATTCATGCAATGGTTTCATTTTTAACATGATTAATATCTTACACTTCATCGGAGAGCAGTGAAGTCTCAATTTTTTCAATTCCTCACACAAGAGGTCAATCACGTCGAAACAGTCATGGATGTCCGAATGCAGGGGCTTCTGGCATTCTTGAAGCATGTGCCGCGCGTTGAAGATGTCTTTGCGATCTATTATTCCAACAACATCCATTAAATTATGCTGTTTTTATCGTTATAAAATCTAGAAACTATAAAAAAATATAAAAAATATATATGTATATATTATATATTATTTACATTACGTATAAACAACGAATGAATTGGTGACTCATAACTTCCTCTGTGGTCTGATTTTATATTCGTTGGCGTTATATGTTTAAACAAACCAGGAAATTAGCAATACGTAATTTGTGCCGCCATTAAATTAATATGTATTCCGCCCTTATTATACTTATATAATATCACAGTGTTACATACTGGCGAAATTGGCTTAATCTTAGACATAAGTTTTCCATAGCATAGAGGTAGTGTTTGAATCAGTGGCTAAATAATAGGCATCTGAAAGGCAATTAGATTAAAGCGGAATAGATCTAAGTCAATGTATCAAATGAGCTGTGTTTGGCTTTTTCAACCAAACAGCAAAACTGAGCTAAGTCAACAAATGTATTGACTTACATCTATTTTCCGTTTGGTGAGCTGGCTTTAGTTGACTTGGGTCCATTTTGAATTCATTAATATCTCAATAATTTGTGCACACTTGACTTAGCTCTATCGCGCATTCGCGCGCAGATGCCAACTGCATAGGTTGGTTGACTTATCACATTTTCGTCAAAAAATGACAGCGGTGTTATGTGTATTGTTACAGATTGTCGGAAACAAAGTCGCTGATCGTAATTTAGATTGCAAGAAAATTATTGTTGAGCTATATCGCAGTGTGATGGGCAGTGACGAAGAGGTACACATTTGT
The DNA here is from genome assembly GCA_030248215.1 of Enoplolaimus lenunculus. Classification (NCBI taxonomy): domain Eukaryota; kingdom Metazoa; phylum Nematoda; class Enoplea; order Enoplida; family Thoracostomopsidae; genus Enoplolaimus; species Enoplolaimus lenunculus. The sequence goes on from JASANG010001682.1 coordinate 34,438, forward strand.
GAATGAATGTATTTTGCAAGTAAAGAATTTCATTGTTTGTGTGTTGGAAGCGAATTGTCGTTCTTTTTTTAAAAACTATCCAAACCTGGATTATTTTACCTTTCTGAGCGAAGCTGAACCAATTTTGATATATTATACACTTTTTGTTTGATGCTTATCGTCCTTTTGTGTAAACCTCGTATTGTGATTTGGAACTAAAATGACTAATTTATCCAAAATGTTCAAAGTTTTTGGGAGCATTGGCAACATTTCTACATACAGAAAGACCGTTGGATATTAGTACAATTGTACTGGCACAAAATAAAGCATTTTTTTACTTTGATACTTCAATATTTAAACATATTTCGCTGCTGTTTCCGTTATATTTTGATTGAGCGAAGCTCTATGTTTTGCGAAAATTTTATCTTTTTGTACTCGGAGATGAAAAGGTGGATGCCTGTTTGTATAACGAGAATCTCAAGAACAGCTGAACCGATTTTGATAAACTTTTTTGTTTGAAAGCTTATTATCCTGGGGTGTTGACCTCGCATTGACATATCAAAATTCTAATCCGTTTATTAGGTACAAGACTAATTTGAATCATTTAAGTTTATATTTAATTTTAACATTCACTAATTATCAGAGTTACAAACGTCCGTTTTCAGTACTAAATGTTTTCGGGTGCGAGAATCTGAATTTAACCTTTATAAATCTCCAAAACAGATAATGAATACCTGCTACTAATTAATTAGCAATTAACTTAATTGGTTAAGCCTAATTTAGCACTCTTTAAACGATTTAACTGATTATATAACTTACAAGCGATATGATTTCAGTACCAATGGGTTTTGAGCGTGAGGAATCTGAATAAATTGTCCATAGACATCCAAAGCAGATACCCCTGTAAATTAGTTAGCTACTCCATAATTAAGCTTTATAAGTTTGCAACATTTAATCAACGACTAGAAAATAGGAAGTGGGCCGAAATATACGTTGGTGCTTATATAAGGTTGAAATGTTTAACTAGACTAAAATATGCCCCAGCTTTCCACAATGCAGTTTCATTATGACTGGTTTAGTTAGCAACGTTCTGAAATAATGAAGAGCATTGAGATGCATTAGAATTTTGAAAATTCTTTTAGCAAAACGTTATTGCAGCGAGGTTTCGTATCGTTGCGAGAAAAAATAAATGTTCAGCGTCTTAATCTTAGCGGCAAAAACGGGAAAATTTGCATAAATAGAAATTGTGTATGGTGATCAGAGGTCACCGTCTTGCAGCCATCTTATCGCTGGAATTTTGATTTACCTCGGTATCAATTGCTCCAAAATTTTTGCAACTTTCAATATTTAGTTTGTGTTTATTGCCGCCTTAAAACTACTGAAACATCTGTGCCGCGTACATATTAATTACTTACGTTTGCGAATATCGCCTCGTGTGCAAAGTTGAAGTTGCTAGTTGGCTTATATGCAGCACTTTCATGCTCATGCAGCCAGTCAGTAGTTCCATTCAAAATACGATTGCCCAACGACACCTTACCACTCACGGTGTTGAGAGTACAACAAACTGCAGTTTTCGCTGTTCGTTTGTGCACATATATGATGGGCTTCGCTCCATGAGACCACATCGAAGGTCATTTTTTGACCAGGGCAGGCAAATTTTTATTTTACAACGTTGCAAACAAGAATACAACAAGCAAATCAGGCTGTCCTGAAGACATTTAAACAAAAATGTTTGCAATTTTGAATTTCACAGCATCAAGTCAGTGCATTAATCTGTAAATCGCTTAACATGCAGTTCAGCGTAACATGCGTAAGAATTCAAACTGTTGAAACCAATTTAAACAGTTCACAAAAATACTCACAAAAGTGCGTAATTAAACATTTTAGTACGTACGTTATAATAGTAAGTCTTGCTAAAGAATATTCCATTCGTTACAAGAATATCTAAATAATAAGACAGTCAAAAACTTATAAACTGTGGTGGCATTTACGGTTTTGAAGTACTGCAGCTGAGTTGTTCTTTTTCTACTTTAGGTTTAAATGTTTTGCTTATGCGTTGCGTTGCGATGACAAATCTTTCTGCGTTGTAAATTGCATGCTTTCTGGGCATAAAATTTCAGGCATGCCAACTTGTTAAAAATTAGTTTAATGCAAAAATTTTGTTTTAAACCAGTCGAAGATACTGGAGTAGTTTAAAATTGTTTACTATTGCATAAGTTTCACCAGTAAAGGACTTGGTTCTTTTTAGAACGGAAAGTTTTGTTTGTTTGATTGATTGATGATGATGATGATGCTTGTTTAAGCTTCACATGTTTCACGAAGACGACGGCGTTGAGGTTGCCGATGTTGATTTAGAATTGTTTAATTACGCTCAGCGAGATACGTTGGGTATGTCAGGTCACGGAGGTAAACAGTGTGTTCAAATTGATTTTTTTTGAAATTTTAAATTAATACGTTAGTATTCTGATTCTGAATGTATATTAGTTGTACGGCCAGGTAAGATTTTCTTCTTTATGACTAATTAGTGCTTAATGAAATGTATGATTTTTAATCGATTAAATGAAATATAATTTATGTTAGATATTTTTAGCACATTGTACTCCATCATTAGTTTCTTATTTATAAGCAAACAGCACTGGCATTTTGCTAACTCAATTCCTAATTTAATAGTAAAAATTCAAAGTTTTTCGCAATTTTTTCCATATTTTAGAAAAGTTTCGCATAAATTTGTTATTTCGAAGTTTAGAGGTTGGGCAATTCTATTTTTGTGTAGTTCAGCATAGGCGGCGCATATTCAATTTTATCTTTCAGTTTTTTATATTTATAACTTCAAACCATGAGGGGTTTTTTCAGGGTCACCATTTGGGGAGGGGCGCAGATCACTTGCCGAATTATCGAAAATGTCCGGTGGTGATTCAGCTGCATCAATTATTGTGTTATCGCCTTCAGTGTCGTCTTATGGATCTCAAGCATCAACTTATTCGTCTCCGTCATCTGCACATATCAATACGATTACAACAACCGCGGCACCGATACTGTCAGACAACGAAACAAATCAACATTTTAATAACAAAAATAATAATAATAATAATAATAATAATAATAATAATAATAATAATACAAACATCCATTCTGACGTTCAAGATATTGATCCATTGGTTAACAGACCAGCTAAGTACGCGGATGAGGAAGTCTTCAATAATCCAAACCTGACAGCGGAAAAATATGAAAACGTTGACAAGTCTGATAATCGCGAGCCGGAGCAAAAGTCTGACCAGCTGGGCATCGCTACAGTTCCAGGTACGACGGAGCCTGGATTTCTTGTACTCGATTTGGACTCAAAGGAATATGTCGAACCACCAGATGTTACGCCGGTGACTCTGAACGATCGGTGCTATATGGAAACACAAACAAACCACTCTCAAACTAGTAGTGTCATTGATGAGAAAAATTTGTCTCAGTACAAAATTCGCGACTATACAGAAGAAGATAATACGTCGCCTTGTTTGTTGGGTAAGCGAAGTTATAGATTCCGTCTAACTGATTTCCGTGTGTGTGAGTTAATCTGTTGGATCAGGTTGAACTTCTTTGGAGATAAAATCTTGTTTATTTTCAGACGCTGTTCAAAAAACTATTGACGTTAGCTATTCGGGAGACGAGCGTGGGTGAGTTAATATAAAGCAAATTATTTTATTATTGGCTTTTAACCGAGGGTTACTTAGTCTAACACAGTTTGTTTCAAGGGAAACTCCCGCTTTGGCTGTGGAGCTTCAGAACTCGCGTTCGATTCCTTGATCGGCAGTATTTTTTCTCGCCAATACCGGCGTCCCGGTGCTAAAATTTCGAGTTGCAGCTTAATTTTGTCAATCGCCAAATTGTCGACAAAATTTTGTATCAAGCGTCAATTTATTGAAAACTTCTTCAAAACCTGGTTAAGCGTAGCAATACAGGAAACACAGCTTTTTCAATTTGCCTATGCATCGTCTTAAAATAATTTGAATTTACACCTATTGATAGGTTTTTAAAAACGTAGAAGTTCTCTTTGGTGCCTAAATTTTTGAAATGACGCCTGCAAATTTACGGTTCGTTAATTGGTCCCTATGTATAAAATAAAAACAAAATCTATGTATAAAATAAAAACAAAATCCTGGTAGTTCGTAATGTAATTTAACGCATTAAACATGGATTCTTGCATGGGAATTTGGTTGTTGATCGCGTAGAACTTTTTGTAATATTTAGAACGAATGATGATTCGTTAAATGCCGATACGTCTGTTTGGGAAAATAGCAGCGATCACACTAATCGAGATCGAAGTCGAGCAAGCGCTATTAGTAGTCAATTCCTGTCTGGAGATAATACCAGTGGAGGTTGGTTAAACATTTGTTACGTACATTGTTTTGCTAATATTGAACATAAAGCCCTTCTTGGTTTAAATAAACAATTGCATTAATGGTCACTGTGGTATGAACACTAGAGTTGCAACATTTCAAAATAAATATCCGAACCCGCACCCGAATTTTTTAGCTATGGAAAACAGAATGTCCTTAAAAGTAACACGGGCCTAGCAAATATTGCAACTAAATTCATCGCTACATAATTATAGTAAGAATAATTGAGCGAAACTCGGAGTTTCGCGAACCGTTTTATGTTTTGTATTCTGGGGTTGAAAGGTGGATGTCCGTCTGCCCGTCCGAAAAGAATTCTCAGGAACGGCTGAACCGATTTTGATAAACTTTCATTTGTTTGAAAACTAATTATCCTGGAGTGTTAACTTCGCATTTGGGGTTTTAAAATTTTAAGCCGTTTATTAGCTACACGCTAGTTTGCATAATTAACTAACCCTAAATTAGGACTTTCTACATTATTTCACTAATTATTACAGTTAAAAGCAATCTAATTTCAGCATTAAAGGGTTTTGGTTGCAAGAAACGTGCATAGACTGTTTATAAACCTCCAAAACAGATAATTGAGTAGTTAGCTAATAGATAATTTGCATATAAGCATAATTGGTAAACCTAAATTAGGCGCTTGTAGAATATTTTACTAATTATAACGGTAACAAGCAATCTAATTTCAGCAATAAAGGGCTTAGGTGCGAGGAATCGTAAATAAATTGTGTACAAACCTCCAAAACCGATAATTGAATAGTTATCTAACAGCTAATTTGCATATTAGCTTAATTGACAAGACAAAATTAGAACTGTTTAAATTATTTCAATAATTATTAGGGTTTACTGAAGGTTTTTCTGTGCGAGGAATTTGAATAAATAGTTTGCAAACATCCAAAACCGATAATTGAATAGTTAGCTAATAGCTAATTTGCATATTAGCTTAATTGACAAGACAAAATTAGGGCTGTTTAAATTCTTTCAATAATTATTAGGGTTTATTGAAGGTTTTTGGGTGCGAGGAATCTGAATAAATTGTTTACAAACCTCCAAAACCAATAAATGAATAGATTGATGTAACTTTTCGTTTCAGTTTGCATTTACGTGTGACATACGATATTTGTCTTAAGACATGTCTCGAGTGTTTTGTCTCAAATGTATGTCACACAGTTAGCAGGGTTCATCCATCTAATAAATCCTTTAGCGTTATTCAATTCTGTTACTTTACAGTTACGATTCAGAGTGTAGGCGCGAGATGCTATTTTCCGTGGTTTACTTTTAAGTGACAATATATTGAGTTATTGTCCTGGTTTTTTCATTGAAAATCTTGTTTAATGCTTCAGACATACCGATTTCAATAAGAGAAGACAGTACCGCGGAAACCGTAGCCAAGTTTTCAAGATCTCAAGAACGACATAGTGTGCGGAACACCTTTGCCGTGAAAAACTCTGCCCGTGCAGAGCCGTGAGTTTTTGCTAACTTATACGACCTGTTTTTTGTGTCCTTGTTTGTTTTATTAAATTTGATTTCTAATTGATAGCGTATTTAGAATTAAATTGAGTGTAGAATCATTACTGAATTTGTATTTTTACATTTTGCTTGTAATTTTTGATTAAATTTTTAGCGTTACCATGGACACGCCGTTTCGATGCCGCTGGAGTTCGCGTCAGTTACGAGCTCGGCTCGACCGACTGCTACTTCAGTATTTATCTTCTGATGCGGCTACACAGCGTCGAATTGTTAATGCTGCAAGCGGACAGTTGTATACTCACGATATGAATTTAAATGAGAAAAATTTGATTTACCCTACTACATTTTGTCGCGATAATCCTGATTATCATTCGACAGATTGTGATATGTGCCGTCGTGAACGCGCGGCGGTGTTGCGTAGCGCTGTCAAAACTGTGATGAGCGGTAAACCTCGCTGTTGCTCAATGCTTGAATTCGAACCCAGTAGCGGTGACCGTGGGAACTTTTGGTATGAAAGTGAATCAGCAGGGAAGTCTAGCGAAAGGAGATGTTTAAAACAACAACCGTGGATGAAAATAGACTGGCATCCGCTCGCTGTAAGCGTTTGTGAATGTTATGTATGCTGGTTTTTTAAGAAATTAAATGGAGTTACTTTTTGTGCGATAAATTGCTAGCTGTCGTAGTGGAGCTATGTTTTGAGCTAAGCTTATACCAACCCGAGCATCAATGGCGGTTTTGCGTTTCCAGCCAAAGGACTATCATCCAATTAATTTTTTTGTTAAATCAGTGTAGGGTTGATTTCAGTTGATTTAAGGTTGGTTCAAAGTTTAAACATTACTTATTTTTGTTCTTTTCTCAGCCTATGCCTTACGTTGACTACACCGCTCTGTTTGGTACTGCTCGGTCAAATTCGTATGATGATTTTAACGAAAAGCGTGAATTTTTTGGTTTACCTCAAGCAGACCTCGAAGACGATGATGATGAATTTCAACGGCCGTTTCAAGATGACGATTTTCCGGCGACTGCCGCAGAAACGATTTCTTTCCACGATGGGCACGACACTTCGTATTACAATTTGGACTCAACTATCGACCGCCAAGATGTTTTAAAAGAGCCAGATATCAGGGTTTCTGAACGACAGCAAACACAGAACGAACAAGACTTCGATGATATTGGACGCAGACATGTGCTGCGTGATTCGTTAGAGTTAACCGATTTTTCATTTGATAGTCCTGAGCATCGTTATGGGACGTTTAATGATGCTGAAAGACCTCTAGACCAACAGCGTTCTATAACAGCGTCAGTCGATGAAAATTTTAAGTAAGTGAATGCGGCCATGAGTGGTCACCGAGACACAAACGTGTAAATGAAAAATATTTGGGACGCCTGCGGCGCCGTAATGTTCGAGAAGCACTAAACGGATAGTTTTGAAAATGGTGGTGTATTAACCCAGTATATTGTTATAGGGAAGTGAACGGTTTTATTAATTGTACAAATTATGGGCAGTGTTTTGTTGCCGCCCTCAGGCGTTCCTTGTAGCTAGCGGCACTTTGCAAAGAATTATTACATTTAATGTATAATGTTATGTTAGAACGATTTTTATTTTTTATATTGAGTGCAACTAATTTAATGTCCAGAAACCAGAGGCTTGACACGCCCAAAAATTATATCCACCCTGAAAATGATGAGTGTTGTTTTCATTTAAAACGTAGCAATCTTTATTAGAAATATTCTGAGGATGACAGGTCACTAAGAATGTCAGAATTCCAGTACTGCAACACAACATGCCTCAGGGTACGAGTATATAATTAGTTAGGGTGCAATTGGAATTCCGATTCTGATTACAATTCGAAATTTTTCAAAAATCTATTTTCAACAGTATAGAAATCTATAATTTGTTCTTGTTTGTATATTGCTGTGTAAAAGCGAAGCACTGAGTTGACTGAGGCCAGGGTTTGAAATTAATTGACAGTTGTGGCTGTTCAAGTTTGGTTCATATGAAACAAAAATATTTATTTCAACATCGAATTCAGTATACATACTCAACGTACTCAAGTGTGTAAGCAACAGCTTTAAGTGAAATCAGAATCTAAGCACGAACAACATCACTGAATACATTTTACTTTTGAAGGTGTGTTTTTTTGGCCTTGTCAACAACGCCGTACACGTATGTATACGCTATGCAGCATCTTTGGCTGAACATGAACATTTTCTGTAACTCGGTTGATAATACTGTTGGTTTTCTTGTTTCTACGCACTGAAATGTACGGGTTTTCCCATTTAAGAACTTTGCTTTTTGTGTAAAAGCACTAACTACAGAGTTTGTATCATTATAAATATGTACTTTGTGGTTTCAGGACAAAAACTGTATCAGTTTCTACGTCGGGTCGTTCTTCTAAAAAGAGCTTGACAGCTGATTTAGATAGCAAGTCACAGCCTAGTTTGTCCAGCGGCGAAAGTAAGAGATCACTGAAAGAAGCTGTAGAACGTCAGTCGAATGCAAGTTTTGATAAAGCAAGCATACGTTCATCGCAAAGGAGCACACATAACCGCGGTAGTAAAAATAAGGCACCGGAGCCAGGAGTGCGGACGTCTTTACACCGAGTGTCGGTGGGTAACGTCGAACAGGATACGATGAATGAGGTAGGTTTACTGGTAGCTGATGTGGCTCTTGTGCAGTCCCACCACCGTTACGCTTAGACTTAGGTTTTTGAAAAAGACAGAATGTACCTGTGCCTTAGCCTTTATCTAAGACCTTGCGTAAGCCTAGCTGGATCTTAATCCTAAGCCGTAACATCAATTGTGGGGGGAAGTGCACAAGAACCGGAGATGTTTTGGGTTTGTAAAAGGCTTGCGATCAAACAACTATACTTGACCGCTCGACAAAATATTATAGACAAACAATATTATATTGTACGTAGCAGTTGAGAAATGACATTTTAATTTGTGTACAACGCATGAAATAGTTGCAGTTTTCACGATTTAAAACGGTTGCCAGGGATGAGAAAATGACATTGGGGAGGGATCGCAAGTAAAGGAGATTGCGCCGTGTGGGGAATCAAACACTCTGTGGAGAATCTTAAGCAAATGTACCACACCATGTTATTTTGTTTGCGATTAGCACTGTAGTATTGTAAACAGAAATATCGAAACCTAATTGAGAGTGAAGCATATTTCGACGAGCGGTGTACCAACACGGTAGGGCCGCGCTTCACTGTATATATGTATTATCATACCATGTTATGGGTTTTCGTTTTGTATATACACTGTTATAGTATCAAAAATTAATATTCTAAGATCTATATATATACGATAATCATTTTTTACTGCTTTAAGAAACAAAGGAACGATAGCGAGCCGGATTCGACAGATAAAAAAATCAGTTCCAACCTGAACGCACAACACACCGAGGATGTGGATATTGTTCAGAAACATCCTGAACGAAACGAAATCAATAATGGTAGGCCAGAGTTTGCTGAGAAGTCGGCCAACGCTAAGCTCGATTTTAAAGATTATGATGATGATGATGATGCTGATGACGACGACGATGAAGACGAAGTAGCACCGTTGCCTTCTGCGCTACAACATGAAGAATTGATTGCGGCAGCAGACGCGTATGCGAATGCACTTGGTGGCTGCGATAACTCGAACAATTCGAGCGATGGAGAAATTAAAGGTTGGTATGATTTGCTTCTGGTTTATGTTGTTATCCCATATCTTGCCTGTGTGCAGCAGAAGAGTTTCATTTGAATTTTGGCGTCGATCGGAACTCATCCTAAAAATTGGATCCCTGTTTCGGTTTTGCGGAACGCACCAACCGGATATTTTGTGTTTGGTTGCAAATTACGCGGATTTCTTAGAATACTAAACATTTGGTTTATCTGTACGGTGATGTTTAAATACTAATATCGACGTTTGAAGGAAAAACTATCAACTTCATAATAACTATGTACTTCGAAATACATATAGCAATTTTGTTCAACCTTTTGCGGCGCTCGACTAGGTTGTTGATTTTTCTATTTGGTTATAAATCATTCATTATTACGTTCAGTTGGAAGTCGACAGCGTAGAAAACAAAGATGATCCACTAACCGTTTGAAAAAATGTATACGTAGGGTCCAGGGTGCAACCGGAATTACAATTTACCGGAACCGGAACCGGAATTTGAAAATTTTACCGGAACCGGAACCGGAAAGTGAAAAATGCATTTCACCAAAAATTTCATTTTAATCTTATTTTTTGCTCTATTATTTGTGAAATAACCTTAGTCGAACATACGTATTCACTTTATTTGTTGTATTTTAGATTTTCATCATCGACTGAAGTGAAATCCACCATCAATGACTTATATTCGGAGTACAAGTGGCTTTCAAAAGAGATTCTTAAAAATTAGCAAAGTTAAGAAACGGCCAAATTATAATACCGGAATTTTTAAATCCGGTAAAAATTTACCGGAACCGGAACCGGAAGGTGAAAAAATGCCGAAACCGGAACCGGAATTCCGGTTGCACCCTGGTAGGGTCTTACAGCAAAATCAAAATCATAGTGTGAAGAATTATTAAATTGTAGTTTCTCCGTATAAAATATCAATTTTTCACTGAAAATAAATGTTTTGTTAGTACCAAAGTTTTAGGGTTGTGCTGTACAACGCCGTGCGTCACCCGTACGGCGCCGACCGTCCGTCACCATACGTTATCGTCGGTGACGGACGGCGCCGTATGGGTTACGGAGCGCCGCACGTCAAAAAAGTATAGCGCAACCCTTATTCCGAACCAATATTTTTCACTTCGGACGGAAGTTCGAAGTTTTGTTGTGTTCGCTGACGCTAATCTGCGTATATATAAATTGCTTGTGTACCTATCCGCATTTTGTTTATTTTGCAAAGTAGATTTCGTGTTGTTTAGTGTTTGAACATAGTGATGTGAAAACAGTCGATAGATAATATTCAAAGGGTTTTTGCTGCTGTTCTTATGTCTCATTCAACTGTATTGCTGACATCGACAACTATTCACTTTGTCTATTGGTAGCGCGTGTCGCCCATCTTTATTATAATATTTTATTTACATGTAGTGCTTGTGTGTTTTTTCACGGCGTTTCGTTTAGTCAGTCTTGAAGCGTCGTTCTATAAAAGATGAATATTCTGACGCAACAGCTGTGTGTTTAACTATATTGTGTGTGCCTTGCTTTCATTATGGTGTCCAGGGTGCAACGGTATCTATTGTTTCCTTCCGGCATTTTTTCACCTTCCGATTCCGGCAAACGTTTACCGGAATTAAAAATTCCGGTATTAAAATTTGGTCGGTGGAAATTAAGATATTTTACTACAAAATGACGATAAAAATTAAATAATTTTATTTGTGTAGTATGTAAACCTTGATTGATAATCGCCGAAAATAAACCGTTGAAGGTAGATTTTGCTGCTGTGGATTATAAAAATCTAAACCATTGTTATTTCACCAATAATATTGCAAAAAAGAAAATTAAAATGAATTTTTCGGTGGCATGTATTTTTCATTTTCCGGTTCCGTTTTCGGTAATTTTGTCAAATTCCGGTTCCGGTAAATTGTAATTCTGGTTGCACCCTGATGGAAGCTGAAACGTTTAAGCCGCCTGCTAAAAGGGTTTTATGTTAGCTTTCGAATTTGGAATGTATGCAAGGTTTAATGTTATTTTGTTTGTCCGGTAAATTTGCAGTTGTATGTTAAGTAGAGATGCTAGGCAACCAATTGGTGTTAATTTTATTTGCTTTAAAATCAAGTGGTCTGTGTCATTTTTATTTTTAATACGCAGATTATCAGAAAATGTGAAATTTACCTTCAGTCGTTGAGACAAATGCGGTAAGATTTCTTATTTTGTTTTATATAATATATGCGTCGGCACAACGCTGTCGAATTGAAGATTCGTTGCTCGTGATGCTTACACCAGGGTAAGACCGAATATCCGAATCCGGTTACTAGGCTTTGTAAATTTGATTTCTTATGACCTCCGATGATCTCACATAATTCAAGTTTTAAAGTAGGTATGTATTAGATTTTTTGGTGTTCTAAGTACCCCGCGACGCCAAAACAAAATACAAAAGTTTGACAATCTATACCAGCCTTACGATTTCTCTATAAAATCATTTTGAAGTTGTCATTCTTGCTGCTAAGCACGCCGAAGTAATTTCATTGAAGCTTTAAATTCGTGAAATAAACTTCTTGCTACGTCCCTAGTCGTAACTACAACAGCATATCTGGTCCAAACTGCAAACATTGTGTGTACTAAATTTACTCACCGAAATTTTTTAAACTGTTCCCTGTGAAAAACAGGTGTTTGGGAAAACATGTGCAACAAACATGGTTTTTTAAACGCGATAGACGAACGCAGTGAGTTGTAGATCTAGGGGGTAATGGGGATCTATTCCGCATACCGATTCTGCAGAGCTGAAGATTTTGCGATGCAAATTCATTTGAAACCCAGAATGTTTTCTATTGATGAAAACGCGCTTTAACGCTGTAAAATTTAGAAACACATAAAGTACCCGACCCCCCTGGATCCGCCACTGGACAAGCGTATTCGAGCTAGACGCCTTTGGATATCGGATTAAATTAAAGTATATGCATATATAACTTAATTTGATCGAACAAAACATACGATTTTACAGCATAGTTTAATTCATAAATGCGGATTAGACCAGATGGTTCTTGTGTCATGGGACAAGGCAAATTGCTCCTGAGAGAATATATTACAAGAACTGTACAGATTGAACTGCATCTCCATTCCTCATGTTTCGATTTAAGGGGTTTCAACGGAACCAGCTTATGTTCCTCAAGCGATTTTAATATAGACAGGTGTATGAAGAGTAAAAATATTGCTTATAATGGTGTTACACTGTAACCTATTTGGTGTTTTGCTTGAAAGCCCCATACTTGTACTCGCAGCAGTCGGCCGCTGTTTGTCGTTCACCAATTACATATACAGTATAAATATATGTATGTAATTTCTGTACGCATTTTGTGTAAACATGAAGAGACGTTTATTTTAGATATTTTTACCATATTTGAGCTCACAATAATAGGTTATTTCTTCATACTGTGTATGCACTGCAGCGGTGTTGTTTTTTGTGCAGTGCGTGTATAGAGATTCATCATCATGTATTATTGCAAGGATACTCGGCTCAAGTGTTGCACGACGCATTGTCGTCGCTTCGTGTGTGTACGTAGTATATACGTTTGTTTTTTATCAAACGGTACATATTGATATGTTTAAAGGCTCGTGTACGATTTTAAAATGATTGCAGTATTGGTCTTTAAAATTTGTCTGCGTTTCATTTGAATGAAAATATGTTTTCGATTTTTAGCAGCGTTGGTGTGATGATTTATCGTTTGTGTACTTATCGATTTTAGTAGTTTTGTTTTTTGTGTCTGAAAGCCGTATAGTTTTGTTGCGGACGATGTTGATAATTGTTCATTTGTTTTTATGGTTCCGTTTAATTGTCAGACAATATGGCGTAGGCCCGTTCAATAATGTTTTTCTGTTTACTAAACTATCCAAAAACAAACTCGTTGTTCCAGTTTTCAGTGTGGCTACAAAACTTCCGAAATTACAATATTCTATTGTCTGCAAAGATTTCGCTTGCTAAGTTGGTAAGCCAATCGAGTTAAATACTGTTTTAAATTTTTCCATTCCTTATGAATGCATTTTTCGCTGTGAACGTTGCGATTCGCAATCGGATTCGGCTAAATCGCAGTGGTTTGGAATCGGTGAAAGTCACCATGTAAGTGCCGTCCTGCAGCCAGAGTGGGGCAGAGGTGGTTTAGTTCCCCTTTAGCGAAATTTTGCCCCTCTCCGTCTAGAAAATTCATTGTCTCGCCTGTTAGCTTATTATTTGAATAGCATGTCCTGAAATTGTTTTGGCCTTCCCAGTAGGTTGGGCTGGTTACGGCTTGTGTAAACACTGGAGTGAGGTATCGTATCCAATGTCAAAATCACAGATAAAAATATATATTAATCGGATAAATATTAATTGGGAGATATGACTGTTAAACTGGTTCCAATTCAGATTTTATTTAATGACTATCTTGTTGTTGGCTTGACGTAAAATTTACGTTCGTTCTGCTCATTAGGCACTGTCCGCCATCCATATGCTGGATATATCATAATTGCAGCTAATAAACTGAAATTTGTTCTGATTTGATGATTAACTTCTCAACTTGTCCAGAAATGTAACCGCAGCAACGTGTTAAAAACGCTCACTTGTAAAAGAGCAGTTTTATGATATTCAGCACCACAACCGTAAATATCCGGTAGATTTTTACCGAAACCTGTTACGGATATCACTTTTGTCGAATAGTCAACCGGAACAGAATATCCGGTCGCACCCTGCGCCCAGCCAGCACCAACTTTGACCAGTACACCGCAGATCTAAAGACCTAAAGACTTCCGAGCAGCTCATTGTTGCGTTTTAGATTAATATCCAATATTTAATACAAATATTTCTTCTACGTTTAAATACTTTCTAACAAAGCTACGCAACTATTTTATACCTATATGTACGTACAGTGCGGTGTTTTGTACGTATATCAAATGACGTGTTAGAAGTGCAAAAATATACATACAAATGTGCATTAGCGTTACCGTGTTTGCTACAAACTTTTGTGTAATGTTACTGAATGTATTTATTTTCTTCTGATTGATTTCATATGGTAGGACATTTTAAAAAAATTTAAATCTTGATCCTGGCTTCATCCATTCACAAAATTTTGTCTGGCGCTGGATGAGATAGGAGCACCAAGATAACCCGTTTTGGTTTTGATCATTTTGGGGGGTTAGGCCTGGGTGGCGCCCCTGGGATGCGCCAATGAGCCAGATCGTTCCTGTACTGTCATTTAAATGTTTTGGTCTGTCTTGTGTGTATTTATGTGAGTTAAGTTATGTTGATTTCCTGATAACTTCATCTCTCGGAACAGGTAGTACGTACTTATCTTGGCGTGCACATCCAATCTTTGTATTATTTATGATGTCAGTCTCGCTGTTTGATATTTGGAAAATAAATTACGTCTGACTAGAACTTTTAACTCCAACCGAATGTTTTGGTTTTAAACGTTTGTGTTAAAAATAATTCATTTTCTATGCCCTGAAATTTTTGTACTTGTCCAAAAACAAAACCTTCTAATTTTTGGTTTGCTGCAGCCCATAGCACATTTGTTCGTAGTCGTTGTTTTTGTGGGAGTTGTACTTTTTAGTTTGTGACATTGTGTTTATTTGACTAAAGATTATCACTGCGACAATTGCCCTAGTATCGTATCAAAATGATGCATATATATATGCATAATTTGTTAACTGTGTGTGAGCTTTAGTGTGTCATTACGTAGTGGTGATTTCGGTTTCAGCGCGTACACGTGCCACATTTTACCACTTACTCTATTTGATTGACCGAAACGAAGCTCCGAGCAAAGTTCGGGCAGGGTTTCGCCAAGTGGTTTATGTTTTGTACTCGGGGGTGGAAAGGTGGATGTCCGTCCGACGAGAATCTCAGGAACCACTGAGCGTGAGCGTATTTTGATAAACTTTTTTATTTGAAAGCTTATTGTACTGGGGTGTTAACTTCGTATTGGGGTTTCAAAATTTCAAGCCGTTTGTTAGCTACAGGTAATTTGCGTTCGAGGAATCTGAATGCTTAAGTCGAGGTTAGGAATTTTTAAATAATTTTACTGATTATTAGAGTTAAAAGCAATCAAATTAAGTACTGAAGGGGTTTTGAGCGCGAGGAGTCTGAATAAATTGTCTTAGGTGGTTAATTAATTTGCGTATCAGCTGAATCGGAAAGTAGGTGGGCCAAAATATGCGTTTGTGCTTTAAAAGCCTGGAATGTTTAACTAATATGATTAAAAAGTATGTCCGAGCTTCGCTCAATACATGTAGGTCGAACTACGACTGGTAATACTGTGTAATGCGGACATTTTGTCTAGTGTAGTGATTATCATATACATTTGATTTAGTGTCCTCAAAAGGAAGAGTGTTTGTAGTTGCTCCTATAACTTGTTGGGTATATGCTATGTCTGCCCGTTTCTCTGGTCGGCGAGATTTATGGAAAATTTGGCAAATATTTGATTTTAAAGTTTATAAATGCACCAACTCGCGCGTTGCTCATTCTTTTATTGTTATTTGCAGATGATAATAAGTTAAATGAAATACATGGGGAATCGGCAACAAATCAACGTTCAGATCTTGATAGACGCTTTGATGATGAGGACATCGTTGAGGTGTCCACAACTGCTATAACGTCTGCAAATGCTTTTAACCGTCGAAATTCATCATTCGTTCGCCGTGGTTCAATGAGAGTTTCATCAACTCGACGCGGTAGTGGAAGCAGTGTCAAACGATCGCTACGTGGTTCTAAACGAGCGTCCGTTGCGCCAACCGTTGGCGACAGCGGAGACTCGCCAGCGCTGAAAGTCCCAAAGGTTTGCAGTTTGCACGTTGGCTGGGTTTCCGAAATCTTACTTATTTGCATAAGGGATGCTTAAGTAATTGCTTATGCCGCAGACTAAGCAGTTGTATACTTAACTTTTTGCACAAAATCAAATAGACGTCAACTTCGAACTTGTGTCATAACGGAAGCTATGCCATATCTCAGCTTTATATTTAGGGGACGCCATTAGTCTACAATAAGATTAGTATACCTGAACTGATAGCCTGTACTGCATCATACTTGATCAGTGACTTAACGATAGGTCTTGCTTAAGTAAGATTTCAGAAACACATCCATAATGTATAATTTGAGTGTAACATGTAATTATATATTTTATAAAAGGTAAACGATTATATATACGTGTACATATGTATGGGAATCTCAATCTTAGCGTCAAGTATCGAAAATTCTTGGACTGATTGTTTTAATTTCGGCCTCAACTAGCTTTTTCATTAAAGATGCTCATCCCTGTTTATATTAATCTAAAGTAGTTTATCCTTCATACTCAAAATGTTATTTACTTAATGCGTTATAAAAATAGTTTCTTTTCGTCGATTATAATCTCCCGGTTGTAGGAATGTCTTAAACTTTGACGTTTATCTCATTTTGTTAATTCATGCATTCGAAAAATTATCTACTGACTTTGTTGTTTCAGATTTGTCACATTAGTAATTTTTGTCATTTACCATATAATTATGTTTTAGGAAATGGCTAGTCCTGAATTCTTGTACGCTAGCCGTCGGCAGTGTATTCGTTTGACAACGCCCTCGATGTCAACTTACAAGGTAAACAATGTTATTATATAACTTTAAGCTTGCCTTGGCATTGAAAAGCTGCAATGTTTTCCGGTTTTCGGATGCAAAATAAGCTTTCAAATAGTAAAACGAGCGACAGAATTCCGTATTTGCTAGTGCACACTTTATGTTTAATATTGTAAAAAGTTGTTAAAGTTAGTTATAATGAATACCCTTTTTTAAATATTTTTGAAGAAATTATAGTCGAACATTTTTGGTTTACGTACGGTGAACAGAAAACTAAACTTTAGTATTCGTTTCTAACATCTAAAGCCAATAGCGCATGTATGCTTTGTCAGTAAGTTTTATCGTAGTGGATGCCATGAAAATGTCAGCTGTTTCAAAATGTGAGCTGACTTGCCAGTTTTAGAGCAGTGGCTATGGACACAGTCTTGGAAGCAGCGGGCTAGCAGGAGGTGGAGGCAGTGGTTCGTCAGGAACAGTCGGTACAGTGTCGACGCTTTTGCGAAACGGAATACGTTCTGCAGCGGCGGCATCGAGTAATACGCTTAATCATTTGCCAGGCGCACATTCTAGTCACGGTGGAGTCGGTGGAAGCCATTCACTGCTGTCACAGCATTCGTCGCCACGCAACGTTCTTGTACTACTTCTCAACGGGCAACGCATCGACGTAACGTGTTCAGTCCATTCACGAGCAGCGGAAATATTTGAAACTGTTGTTGATCATGTCAATTTGACTGAACATTATTTGTTCGGGTTGACATACTTGAAAGGTAGGTTGGAGTGAAATGTGAAACTGGATAGCGGGGTAAAACCGGATGCCTGGCTTCGGCAATAAAACGTCTGGGTCCTCCGTTGTACATTGCAGGATCCTGGCTACGCGCATAAATGTTTGCCGAGGCTTTGGCAACAAAATCGCTCGTTTTTGGTGCTGTTTTGCGAACAGTGTTAGGTCGTAATTGTTATCTTCATTTTAGCTGCTTTTCAGCCTTACAAGCATGACTAAAGAAGTAATACAACTAAGTTGTAAAGTAGTATATAAGTTTAACTAATTCTTCCATTTTGTCTTCTAGACGGCGAACACTTCTTTTTTGAACCAGACGAAAAAATTTCCAAATCAGCTCCGCCCGGATGGCGTGACAAGAAATCTGGTGGTGCTGCGTCGAACTTTAATGCTTGCGTATTGTATACACTGTATCTTCGAATCAAATTTTATCCAGATGCCCTTGATTTTGTCAAGTACGCTATTTTTTGATTGCTTTGTTGTGAGAAAATAACTTTGCTGTAGGCGTAAAACTCAAGTGCGAAGTTTGATAATTTTGACTTGGCCGCTAGTTGCGTAAGGGATACTAGGTATCAGTGATTGTATCTGTGACCTGACACGTGTTGAGGACTATGTAAAGTTGCAGCTTTATTCTAAAAATTGCTGCTATTCAATATTTTGTGCTGGAAATTTTCTTGTTTTGCACTTGACGGTTCTATCTTGCAAGTCTCATAAGTTTATACGTTGAAGATAATAACGCTAGTGTTTACTTAAAACGGCGCCGTATGTAAGTCAAGTGCTTGACCTCGAGGTAATTAAATACCTAATTAAGATTTTATAATCACAATCACCGTTAGGTATCAGCCTAAAAATAATGCATTACATAAAATTTTCGTTCAGAAATCCGCAAACACTTCATCAGTTGTATTTGCAATTGAGACGAGATTTGATTGACGAGCGCCTTCAGTGCAATACTGATCGAGCGTTTCAGCTTGCTGCTCTCGCGCTACAGGCTGAATACGGAGATTCAGATGCCACAGTTAGGGTGCAGGGCGGCGCATCTGCAAAGGATAGCTCGGCCAATGCTCGAACAACAACGTATTTTCAACTGAACCATTATCTGCCTCAGGTCAGTTTTGGTTAAAACTTTACTCTACCACATAGGACATCTGATTTCAAATTAACGATTGCTGTATTATGCCTGGCCAATCTTAATTATAAGGGCCTACCCGCAAAGCCTAAACGCAAATATTTTAGAACGTAAATTTATATCAGCTGTCACCTTCATGCCTTGCCGAATATTGTACACAACGGTTTTGCGCAGGTTATATGAAATAAAATGATTGTTTACTGCTCAACTACATAGCATACAAGTCACGAAATATATTAATGTATGGTGCTTGCCGTAGGATTCAAATACATTAAAAAGTATTTACTCTGTAGCGTTTTAATATATCAATATTTGCTAAAACGCTGTAAGAAGTTGACACTTGGATTCTGTATTATTTAATTAAAGCGTGTTTATACTTTTTTGGTTTCAGCGACATATCGATGATGAATATCCAAATAGTAAGGAACGATTGACACAAATGCTCACTGAAGTTCACGTTCAGTATGCCGGGTTGTCACAAGTTGACGCAGAACTAGAGTTTCTTAGGGTACGTTTTTTCATGATGGATATGCAACCGAAATGTGTATCAGGGTTGTTTTTCCCGGAAAATTATGATCGGAAGAAATTATTTATTTCCATTTTTCCGGACAAAATGTTACAACTTACTTCTTTATCTGGGTGAATATTTTACTTTAAAACTCCCTAGTACGGTCAGAGGTAAAATGTGAGTTAATAGAACATTGTGTTCCGATCTGAGAAGACGAACCGATTCGTGAGCGCAGTCTTTTACGTCACTTGATTTCCTCGCGAACTGCCGGAAATTCTGAAATTTTGTCATAAAAATGGATAAACAACCCAATATGGAAGAGTGATCAAAAGTTTAAATGATCGATGGAAAGGAATGTGGCTCACTCATCACTATTATGTTAGTAGTAGTTGACGAAAACTTTGCGATTGATGTGAACGAAACACCACATGCTTATTGGATCAATTTCAGTACAAAATCTTAATTAGAAATGGCTCTGTGTCATTAAATATGATAAAGCCATCTGAACAACCAACAGTTACCGTAGCGGTTGCAGACCAAACGTATTTTTGTAATAAATCACATGGTAAACGCAACCGTTCAATTTTGGGGACACTAACCTTAGCCCTGCGAGTCGATGAACTTTAGTGAGCGAAGCGAGCGAGATGCCAGACGAAGTTTTGCATTAAATCACATAACAAACTAGCAATGTACAAATCCGTTGGTAATGGGTCCTAGTGGACAAAGCTCGTAATTGCACATCGGCATTAGTTGCATTTCATCTAAATAACATTATTTTATATCATATTTAGTTGCAGCTACTGTTCACAAAACGTATAAATTTTTCCATTCCCCTAATTAAAATAAAAAAACCCATTTTTTCCGGTAATTTTTTGGCCCACAGCCTTGATGAGTGTGTTGATCGGCGTCTTAATACGCTATGTTTGGCGAAAAGAATTATTAAAAGTAACCCGGCAAGCAGCAGTGTGTTCAAAGCCCATCCACTAACTGAGGGAAGAGCTGGGGGAGCTGAAAAGTAGGGGAGGTAAAAATTTTTATATGGCAAACAAATTGCCATTTTTTTGTGTCCGAAAGTAGCCAAAATGTATTTTACTTTGCTTCTATGTTGAAACACAGCGGTTAGTGATATCCAAGTTGGTAGCAAAGCAACAGGCTAGAAAAGAAACAGCAAAATCTGTTACACTGATATACTCTGTTGCTACCAACCTGACTGAAATGTATCGTTTTCAAAGTCGTTTAAAAATAATGTTTTACGCTGCCAATTTTACCGGGGGAATCGAAAAAAGTGGTGGGGAGGTCGGAAGCGGGATTCACCTCCTCCCACGCGGCAAACCGATGTTCGAAGTTAAGTACATGTTTGTACAATTGGCAAAAATTGATTGCATATACATATTTTGTCGAGCTTTGAGCTTTGGCGGCCAAGTGTTTCCGATTAGATATAGCAGTATTGGCTGCATTCGCAACGGTTTTGCAGGTTTTGGTTATACAGCAAATGTTTGTATCACGATTTCAGAATTGCATGTCTCTTAGAGAATATGGCATTCATTTTCATCGAATGTTTCGATCGAAGCCATCTCAAGCGCAAATAGTTGACCCGTTAGGAGATCCAGATACTGGAACAAGCATATGGGTTGGCATTTTGCCGCGTGGAGTGATATTGTTTGAAGAGCGGGTTAGCAGCATTGCTTTAATTATATTGAATCTTTTCGGTAATGTCATCTGAGTGCGAATCCGGATCTTTAACAAATTTTTTACTATTAGCAATAATTGTGGATGTAATAAAACGCAGAACTGAAATACAGGCAGAAATGATCATAAAAATGCGTTCGACTGATGACAACGATAAAATGCAGTTCCTAGCTTTTTTTTCAAAATCTAATTTGGTTTTTAGGTAGAAAGGGTTTCGAATTGGAGTGGATTTTGAAAAATTATAGTTTTCAAAGATACGGTCAGAAAAAGTTAAAAATAATGAACGAAAAACAATGAAGGAACAAAAAAGTTTGTTCCTGTTCCGTTTAGCTTATTCACTTTGGTATTGCTTGATTACTGTAGCGTGGTGAACGAATACCGCTCAGCAAACATCCTTGGCGCGATACGGCAACACTATCATTTAATCGCAAAAAATTTGTTATTGTTCCGAATACAACCGGAATGGATGGCGGCACATTAGGAAGCAACGCGAGCAGCAATCAGGAAGCTGTTCCTAGTACAATTCATGATCCAACGTCCGCACAGCATAAAGAGCTTGTTTTTTATACCGATAGCCATAAAAAGTATGCGATATCGTGCTTAGCTTGTTGTAAGAGTATAAAAGTGAAAGCCATTTGTTGATTCATCAATAAATGCTGATAGCAATGTTTTAACGTAGGGTGTAAATTTAAACTGATTTTCTTCAAACACTACATAAAATATGTATTAAATTTTTTGGCATGGTTTTAATTGCTGGATTACACACTTCATCGATTGACACAATATGCATGTACTTCAAGGCTAAATTGATAGATTTAACGTTACGTATGCATTTGTATTGGTGTTCGTAATGTTTAGGAGCGCATATTTTGTGCATTTCGCATCGGCACAACATAGATTTGGCATGAAAATGAACACATGGGCTCAAACTCAAGATTTTAATGGTTCGTTTTGGCTGATTAATACGTACTTACTATGATATGTGCATATGAGACAAGGAGGCGTTTGTTATTAACATGTTTTTGCAAAGCGTACGTTTGAAAAAGTATCTAAAAAGGTTGAATCATTAATATTCGCTAGCTGTTTGCAACCACCACTATTCTGAGCCTTGCTGAGCTGCGTTACGTCATTTTGTGTAGAACTCACATTGTGCCTGCGCCTCACTATAGATGATATTAATGTCAGAAGAAGAAGGTGGCATCATTGTTTGGCTGGATAACGTAATTGTCTGGTATTTGTATTTTTAGGTACACTAGAACGTAGCAGTGGAGCGAAGAAGTCAACGCCTAAAATCCCGCAAATATCGGTTGATCTGAGTCGTTTGCATAATGCGGACGGCGAGCATGCAAGTAGCCGATTGCCGTTGAGTACACCGAATGGACAAAACACAGTGTGTAATAGCTATACGAATGGAAAAACACATTCCATCAACAGGTGTTTAACTATATTTGAAATGTTTGCACACATGCTGCTTCAAGGCCTCTCCGTATTTTTAATAATGGGAATAAGGTGGGAAAGTTAAAATCACCATTATTATACTTCGCATTCAAATGACAATAGTTGATTTGGATAGTTAATTGTTACCGGAACCGTGCTAACCGGATAAAGCATCTACATAAAATGCTCTGTTCAAAGTGCTTGTTTTGCACAGATGTTTTTGAATTAAATTAACTGCTAGCTTGGGCTTTGCATTTTACTTTAGTGTAAAAATTTAGCTAGTTGACTTGACATAAAGTACATTCGCAGAAGAATGCTTAATACATCCACTTTTAAAAAGTGGTTTTATGATATTCGAGGCCACAATCGCAAATATCAGGTATCCAGTAGCGTCAGTTTTTTGTCACATATTAAATCAGAACTCAATATCGGTTTTTCCCTATCGACAATGGTATTAATTAGCTATATAAGTGCAACTTCTGGTAGTATTTTTGTACAAATGTTTATTTTAAGCTCTCTTACGGGTCACACAGCAGTCTTACCAGACGCCACCTTGTCATCTCAACGCTTAACAGTTCAGGCGCAGGTTGATGTGTCTGGAAATCATGGCGATGCATCACCGGTTGGTACTCGACTTTCTGGAAAGAGCCAACGACATTCAACTGCTACCGCTTCTGGTGCATCAGTAGATTCTGTAGGAACTGCAAGCAAAGACTCAAATGGCAGGTTGTCAGCGAATAGTCTGTCCGAATTGAACGTATCTGCCCGTAGTAGATATGGCGAACAGTCTTCAGCAGGCAATCAAAATGCGAGTATAACGCGTCCTAGTGGAACAGCCACTGCAGTTAGTGTTTCTGTACCCGCGGAAGAGGAATCACTATCGGTTACGAACGCTAACGAAACAATTTCAGGTAGGTTTTAGATACCCTGGTTTTTTAAATCGGACCTGAATCCATCTCGATTCAGACCAGTATACAATATTTGTATAGAGTATTATTTACGATTTACATACAAGAACCTGTTGAAGAGGACATTTTTAACGAAAGATGTAGGGCAGCGAAATAAAGCTTTATTTTTGCCTGATCGGTGTGTGCAATTACTCATACTTCCTGAAAATGGCTGACAGAACATCATTTAGGTGAACGAATTATGCGTCCGCTAAAAGTGAGAGTTTGTTTTCTAATAGGACTTGTAACTTTCAAACCACTCTGTTGTATGTTTGAAGTACTGCATATTTTTCTCAATTTGATTTATCTATCATGTTAGTACAGTTAGAGAAGTGCAAACGGTCCAGCTCGCTTGATTCAAAACCTATTATAAACTAACGCTAAGCTCTACACATTCCACTCATAGAGTCATTGTTTACGATTGGTAGCTAAACTTCTTACGACTGTACGACTGTTAGCTAGCTAACCTGACGGAGGTACAGTATAGATGTCGCCAATTTACACCTGGTAGTACAAAATTTCGACCAGAATTGTAAATCGGTTCTCTGTTTCGCGCTGTGCAGCACTCGTTGAAGCCTTTAACATTTTCTTCTATTTTATTTCCAATCATTGGTACAGACAAAGTTATCCTGCACTACTTTCCAGTATATTCCTAAACATCACACCTAATGCTTAGCCTAAACCCCCGAGACTGTAAGTTCACCAGCCTTTCTGTCACCAAGTGTGTATTCCGTATAATTAACATGGACTCAGCGTTTTGTGTACTACTATTTGCTTCCGGGTAGATTCAGAACTTTGCATCTTGTAGAGGAACTCGCTCGGCAATTGAACATTTGTGGGTCTGACTACGATTTGATGACGTTGAATTTGGTGAAAGACGCTCATTTTGGCCTCGGCTTAACGCTTGTGGATGGAGAAATATCTGGGTTAAAGGGTGTTTACGTCAAATCAGTTACACCCGGTGGACCTGCGGATTTAAATGGTCGCTTGAAATTAGGTTAGTTCTTTTGTCTTATTAGATTATTTTATTTTGTTTTATATTCGCATAACATGCGTACTAAAGTGCCTGTAATTAAAATTTTAACGGGGTATGTTGCGTGGTATGCCGTTTTTATTTTTTCATCTTTCAAAAATTTTGTTTCTAGGAGACCGAGTTGTAAGCGTAAATGGTGTCTCACTTGAAGGCAAAAACCGGCACGATGCCGTAGATCTTGTTCGCCGTTCGGCATCTAGTGTTGCAATGCAAATAATGCGGTTGAAATGTTTGTATAGCTCTGAAGACGACGAAGATACCGGCAGCGGTGCTAATTCGGCTGTTTCTATGTTCCCTAGAAGTAAAACTATCCAAGGTATAGATGAATCAGGAACACATGCGAACAGAACGTTTCAATCAGCCACATCCGGTTCCTTAGAGTTATCCGAAAGTTCAACAACACGCTCGTCGAAATATCTAACTGCTGATATCGATTCTGAGCTTGGGCGTATTCAGCATGCCTCTGGAGATAATAATAAGACAACTACGAATCCCGGTGATGGTGGCACCAGTACCTCTGCTGGCGGTTTGAAACCGTCGTATTTCAAGCGCCCTAAACATCCAAGTGACGTATATCTTAGTCTGTCGGCATCGAATGCCGCGGCGAACGCTAGTAATGCAACAGGTGGCGCGGGTTGCAAGTCAAGTCGCTCGTCGGTATCTGAAAGTTGCTCTAGCAGTGACGGCGACGACTATAGCGACGGATCTAACGAGTATCGCCCTAATACTACGTTTGGCTCAAACCAACAATTACGTAAGTACAACAGCGGTCACGAGTTGACTCATGAACACCTCAGTGGAAGTACAACAGCAGATTGCTCGAGAACGGGCGCCATTGTTCCTGTTCGTAGTGGATCCGAGCACAACGTAGTCGCTTCCGGTGACAGATCTGGCAAGCCAGGTTTTAGAGCACCTCGTACAGAACGCCCCGTATCCGGTTCGTACTTGGACGAAGCGTTAGGTGAAGCATCTACGTTCGGCCATCCTGCTATGATGTCGACACCGATCGCAGAGTCTAGCCGCCGCTTTCAGGGTGATAGTAGTTTTGACGATGGCAGGGCGACACGGGCGTTTGAATACAATGATAGTGTGGATGACACTAACGATTCTAGGGATATGGCTGTGGGGAATAGGTAAAAAATTAAGATTTTTAGCTTTTTCAGTTATGCGCGTTGTTTAATTAAATAATGTGCTCCGTTGTACGGTTTCTGTCGGCATTGTTTACATTATGTTTTGGTTCGCAAGTAACTGTGCAAGCAGCGCAGTTCAGGTCAGGCTATGCAGTTCAGTTATTTATGTTTTGCCATATTACTGTTCTGTTTGCTGCTCAAATTAAATTGTATACTACTTCTTCCTGAATTCGAATCCTTAAAAATGTAATTTTTTCATCAGATCCAATCATTCGAGGTCAAGCACTGGTGAGCTGAATGGAAGCGGTGGTGACTGGACTGACAGTTTAAGTCTCAGAGATGTGCCAGACTACGATCCCGATAAGGTACGAATATGAGTAAAGAAGTGACAGGCGTGAAAATCATTTTTAAAATGATAATTAAGTTATCCATCTGCTAAATTCAGGCGCGTTGCCAGAATTTTATTGGTGGAGCGATCTAATATTCGGGCGTGGCCGTGGGAAATGCTTGGCTGGAGGTGACAGTCCTGTATACTGTCGGAGGGCATGGGGGCCATTCGCAAAATTTAATGAGGGCTGAATTGAACAGGAACTATTTGTTACATGAGTACTAATTTATTTCATTATAAACTTCATGAGCGAAACAAGCGAGAAGCTGGGCACATTAAGTTCTTGGGTTAAATCACGAAACGCTGTTCTAGCTTTAGGCTGATCCTGTTATGTGGTTTGCCGGAAAATATGTCATCCTTTGTTTAGCACAGGGGGCAAAAATCTTAAACGTTCACCAGAGTTCGACCGAAAGTTCCGATTCCGGTTCAGGAGACGTTCCGCTTTTATAATTGCAAACCCGAACATTGCAACCTTGTTTAGCACAACTCTTGAACCTGTACTGTCCATACATACCGATACCACCTATGTTCAACATCCATGTGCCATTAAATGCGAAGTGCGAGTGAGGAAATTTTAGTGTCTGCGGCATTTTTATTTTTGTGAGATTTCACCACTTTTCATTAATTTTCGGGTGATGGTTTGGCGCGCGCGTGCCACCCCCAATGCTTCTTTACTGACTGGATAATTCGTTTTTGATTCGGTAGACTGCGTAATTTAACGGCGGTTTACGATTGTCTTTAATATTGTTCTTACAGTCTTCGTATTTGTTGCTTTTACTCACTACTTTGTGATTTTGCTTTAAAAACTTGTGCCTAAATAATATCAAATAACCAACCAAACGCGCAAAACTGACAGTTTTTATGTTAAGAATGTTTTGGATGCCGTCGTTTTTTGTGTTAATCGCGTAAACCTTTAAGTTTGACCTCGATAATTATGTTAGTAAGTGACGTGCGGCTAATGTTCTAAATGTCACATCAAGGAAGACGCGAGCTATAGATATTCACCAGATTGCGACCGTATACCTCAAACATTGCAGTCTAATGTCATAATATTCCGTTGGATCCGGGGTCAGATGTTAAGTACATACTTCAATAAAATTAAGACCTTATGATACTCAATGCTGGTTTTCGTATTCGCAGTATACTTGTTTTTATGTACATGTAAACGGGCCATTTGGCGTAAAATAATGGTTCTTAGTAAAAATAAAAATTGAGAATTGCGTGCGCTTTTGTATTTGTAGAAATGTGCGCGTTATTAGTTAAAATATGATTTTGCTAAATGTTTGCTGAATGATTTTAACAATGAAAGTTGCGAAGCTTCGTTAGCCCCAGTCTACTTAAGTATGTACGTTGAGTTATTATTTTGTGTTGCGTAAACTTAATATTTTTTGCTATCATTTTTGCTGTTGGGATTGTGCAAATATCGAATTTAGATTATGCGAGAGTAAACTTTCGAGTCTATTGAACAATGTTTTTCTGTTCTGATACAGGAAGAATTTGAAACAGTTGAACTATTCAAGAACGAACGCGGTGGCCTCGGTATCAAAATTGCCGGCGGTGGCACTGGCCAAAAACGTATTTACGTTAAAGCACTTGTCGACGAACCGGCTTTGTCGTGTCCAAATATACAACGCGGTGATATTATTGTCTCGGTGCGTAATACTGTTTCTAAGCTTTTTTCTTTACATATTTAGTCCATAAGGGCTTGCCTACTAAACCTAGACCTAAACCCAAGTTTAAGCATAAGCTTAACATAAGCCTAATGTTTAGATTAACCTTCCTGGCCTCTGAGACTCCCACTCACTTTCCCAGTGGGCAGGCCCCTATAATTAACATAACCCACTTTTTAACCCTTTTAAATTATTTCATTTTTCGGCGTTACTAGTACATCGTTCGTGTGCATTGAAGATCAAGCTTCCTTCAAAGTAGCATTCGACCGGGTATGTGGACTGTTACCAGTTTACGTATATCCGGTTGATCTGCGTTCCGGAAAAAATTCACTGTCCGGTCGCAACCTGGTGTTCACGTGGTAGTGAAACTGTATAACAGTTACTATAGGGAATTGTCCAAAACACCTTTACCCGTAGACCTACGTCGATATATGCCTTCGGATGTGCTAAAAGTGTGTATTAAAAAGTTCATATTCGAAAAAACCAAGGAGCTGTACCAGTTTGTTTCACAAACCAAAACACCCCAATAACAAGTTGGCATGCATTGATATTGCTCTCAATACGTTGTTTTGTGTTCAATTAAGTAATAACTTCTTACTATGGATTGTATTTGCAAATAATATGTTTAGCACCTATCGCCAGCTAGTAATAGTTTGTCAAGCAAGGCAATTCCGACAGCTACAAATCTTGATTTACGGCCGGTAACACGTGAATGACGCATGCATCAAATTCTTAATTCTTGGAGAGCATGAGCAACAAACTATCCGCCTTGCTTGCATGTAGAATTGTGTTTTGTGTTATCAGTTTGTGACTGCTACAGGTCAACAACCGCGATACCAGAGCAGTAACACATCAGGAAGTTGTTGCACTCCTGAAATCGTCACCATCACCTGTCGTTCTCGGTTTGAGTAGGCCCAAATCGAAGCAACACTCAACAGATAACCTTGTAAATGAGCCAGATCCTGCTACAAACACTCGTGCAAATTTTCAAAAGGTAGTCATTGTATCCAATGCTTTATTACATGAGTATTAACTTGGTTGATGTGTTGTGTTTGTGTTGTCTGTTTTGCGCAGTATCCAATAGTTTATTTGATATCCAGTTGTTTGTCAGTATTGAGTCTCGTTTGCGGTATATGTCTATTAACTTGTTTCATGATTTTTTATTATCGTTTTTATTTTGAAACTAATCGTGAGTGGAAAATTGCTAATAATGCTAGAAAATTATTATTAAAAATCGCTTTTGTTATTGTTAGTTACTGGGTTTGTTTAGTTAGCATGAGGTCGCCATCCTCTTACATTTGAGTTTTCTAGCGACGACTCAAACCATCAAAGCATAACTTCTAAGGTAGGTAACAAAAACTGCTATTTGTAGCACTGGTTATTGCTGTTTCAGAGGATTGGATCATCTCGACGCAGCAGTGTCAAAGTTGCATCAAAACCTGCGCCACCTGAAAATTTAATAACTGTTGTGTTAACGAAACCGTCACCAGAGTCGAAAATTGGTCTCAGTCTTGGCAAACCACCCCAACGGCAGCATTATGCTCCTGATCTTTCTTCGACCTATCAACATTTAGTGTCGCAAATTTATATTCGCGATGTTATACCGAACGGCGTTGCAGCATTGGACGGCAGGCTAAGAATTGGTGATCGTTTAGTGGAGGTATTTTAATGCCAATTTGCCACAAATATTTTATGTTTAAGACCTAATTGATTTTTATAAATCATTTTGTTTGTGGAAAACGTTGGCCTTATTTATGCCTTCACCTTTGTTTTTATGGTACTTTGGTAATACTCGATGTAGTATTGTTGTTATGGCATCTTTAGGCTACAAAATCTGGATTAAATATACAAATTGTTGTGCTGAAAAATTTGTACATTTGAACTGTGAGATACTTTGATATAGTTGTTATTGTCAAATTGGAAAGTTGGAAGGTCTTTATCAAAAGTTACTCGCTGGATCACTTCGGATGATTTTCCTTTTGAGATTTTCAAATAAAGCCTTTCTGATTTAAATAAAATGTGTCATTTTCGATTTTTGGCTGATTCGAGTTAAGCGAGATCATGTATTTCTTGCAGTCACATTCTTAACGCATAAAATATATAAAACTAGTCTTATTTTTGTAGCGTAGGGTGAAGCTGAGAAAAGTAGTGCTGAAAGTTAGGCAGACCTCACAGCCAACGAAATGTTTTAATATCGTACGTTCGTTCACTTATTATCTATGGGAAACTGTTTTGCTAGCATAGGTATAAGCACCAGCGTAATTTTATGAATCGGAATTTGTCATTGTTTGCGTTACAGAGACACACAATAATATTTGGTTTTGTTTGTGCTTTGCAAATCTAACAACGTTTTTCTGTTCTTGTAGTGTCTTTGTGTTGATATGTGTTGTGTTCTATTGTTTTAGGTGAATGGATCTTCTGTTGCTGATTGCACTCCCGCAGACGTTGTCCACCAAATGAAATCAGCTGATAGTACTATTTCTTTAGTTGTACAGAGGTAAGTTTTACGTAGCCTAACGTTTTGTGGACAAAGGGAACTTCAAAATGATAATTCAATGAAACGTGCCGAAGAGGTATGTTTACATCTGGGACCGACCAGAAATCCCTTTCCGGTGTAATATTCGGCAAAACAATGTTTTGAAAATGAAAATGCTTACTTTTGAAACATTTGGCAAACTTAAAATCGCCAGAATAATAAAGTTTGTTAAAAATAAAACGTAGTGCACGCTAGATAGATTTTGATTTGTGTGTTTTTCCTTCCACTTAGGGTGTAAATCATTGTATGTGTGTATGTACTTTGATGATTGCAAATTTTCCGTTATGCATTGTTTGCATATTTTAGACAGCATGTGGATTCGTGAACCGATATAATATTGGATCAAATTTGCCATGTTTCTCGCCGTGGTGCCTTTACAATATTTATAATAAATTCTACCAGTGCACGAAGAACAGAATTAACATGTATGTGTATGTATTATTACAACTGGTTCGAACTAAGCTTTACTGTTGGGTTAGGAAATGGAATCATAAAAAGTAACGTGTCTTATGTGTACGCATACTTTTAGCGAGAATTTATTTTTATGTTCATTGCATCCATGAGTATAAAGTATGTACCTACATTTACATTTTAACGGTATACCATTCTTAGTGTGTAACGCGCAGCGTCGAGCAAACATTCGGTTTAGCACTTGGCGGTTTTGAAAATTCTTATCGTTTACTATTTCTTGCATATTAGAGTTCCTAAATACCAAATGTCCCTGAACAAATAAATAAACGGTTGCGATCAGTACGAAGTTCTGTAAAAAGATTAAGGGACAATACTAATGCGATCACTACTGTTGTAAAGAAAGATTAGAATCAGATAACGGTGGAGAATACAACGGCATTAGATAGGTTGGAAAATAAGTAACAGTATGTTAGCCTGAAGGCACGAGTATCCCCTAGTGCAGCAAAATAAATACATACCCTTTTGTTCGGATCACTACATTAACAATTTTAATTTTAACGCAGTGTCTGAAATTCTTATACCCTGCTTTGTTCAACATTGTGTAACTCAAGATTGTTTAATACCGAAGTTTTACATTTGTTTCCAACAAGTTATCTATACCGCCGCTGCCAGAACTTATGCTAGTGGTGCAGGATCCGTTAAATTTAAACAGAAAGTTAATCGCGTTTGTCTAGACATTTTATGCATATATATCTACTATAGATGGGCACCGGATATCCGGATATGAAAAATATCCGGATATGTATCCGAAATGAAACGTGTATCCGGATATCCGAGATGTTATTGTGTAAAAAAAATTTCGAATAGTTTGCATTGTTTCACCGTTAAAGCAGCTGGAGCTGACGAAAATAAATTCTGTATTCAAGCCTGAATTAAAATATTGAACCACATTCCTGCATATTTCCGTGATGATTTAAAATTTGATTTCTTAAAACATCCCAAAATTAAAAAACTTCAGTTTAACTTGATATTAATCGGAATAATGACTTCGAATTTTTTAAATCTCATAATTAGCCAAGTGAAAAATTTGCATCGAATACGCACCCTCAACTACTAAATACGTTACCTTTGCAATAAACAAAATTTACTAAAATATACATATACCAAGTCGTGTCGCGAGATTACATACTGGGTGTCATTTTAAACTGATCGATCTTGATTTAATAAGACGCCAAGCCTAACTGAGTATGAAGCTACAGTCCAAAAGTACTTTGTCAGCGATTGTAGCTATCTGAATACTGAACACCTTATTGAGGGTTTGGGGCAGCGACAACCTCACCCTGCTTAGTGTTTTTTCAAAATGCGGAAGAAACAATGAAGCTACAGCGTCGTCCCTCCTGAAGAGAGAAAAAGAAAAAGTAAAAAATTAATTCAAAAAGATTGGTTGCTATGGAAAAAGGTTCCTCCTACGTTTTTGTCGTGAAATTAATAGATATTAGGTGCGCTAAATTAGTCATAATAGGCATTATATGACGCAATTCGACTCAGCGCGTCGCTTTTACGTAGTAATATACATGAAAAAATATAGATTTGATTTGATTGAAATTATCAGGGGGGTTATGAGGAGCCAAATCGGAAATATGTACCGGTATATTAAGACTAGAGCGGGTCCTAAAGATTTGGACAAAATTACTTTTAGCAATGTAACAACCAAAATATATTCCTAAGTTTAAGCCTCCTCGGCGTAAAAAACACAAGTCTAAAAGCTTAAGCCTAGGCCCAAGCAAAAAACATAATAGTCTAAAATTTAAGCTGGAATCTAGTGAATCCAGAGAAGGGGGAGCGGGGCGGCGTACGCCACCTTGTCAGAAATGTTTTTGTAATAAAATGGTACGGTCTTACATTACAATTTTCCCTTCAGAAATTTTTTTGTGGTGAAATGATAAGGTTCCCCTACATTACAGTTCTCCCCCTCAAAAATTTTGCGTTTCAAAACATTAATATCCTGACCCGTTCAGAAATTTCAGGATCAGCCGCTGAAAGCAGGGCACCACAAAAATAACATAGGCTGATATTTGTACGATTGAGCGTAAGTATATTTTAACGTGGTTCTTTCTTCTTGGAATGGAAAGCGACTCATGTACTCATATACAGTTCGAGATAAGGGTGACATCTGATAGATCGGAGGCAAACCAAATCAACTCACTAGGTGACCAATGAAAGTATTTATTACTGAGTAGCAATCTCCTAAACCGAATACCCAGCACTATTGAACCCATCACTAATATTTACGTTTCGCACGGTAGCATTTGCCGTGCACTTTTGTGCATGTGACATATTATTTATGGAGTAAACTATTCTTACGTTCATTCATCAAGAGGCGAGTGGTAGTTTCCTTATGCTGATGCAGAAATAAATATTACAACTCGAACTGAGTCAAATACAAATTTTGTTGGAAGTTCCGCCTATGTAAAGAACAGGGGCGGAACAGTATGGCCCAACGTAAGAATGAGCATATTCCTAAGCATATAGCCAAGGAAAAAAGTAGTTTAAAGCTTAAGCTTAGTTTATTGCAGTCTCGCAGAAAACTTTCCGCCCCTGAATTTTACATGGGCCTGAAATTTCAGCGGTTGCGGTAGTGACATTTTATTCCTTTTTTATAAAAGTTGTATTTATGAGTTGCTGTGCCCGCAACTGCAAAATGAGAATCGTACGGGGGGACAATTTTTTACAGTGACGTAAAGACCCAAAGGAGTCTGGGCCAATGTAAAGGACAGGGGCGGAACAGTATTATAAGCATATTCGTAAACCTAAGCCTAAGCATAAGAATGAGTATTCCTATAAGCCTAAGCCAAGTGAAAAAAGTAGCCTAAAGCTTATGCTTACTCTATTCTAGTCTCACAGAAAAATCATCGGCCCCTGATCTTAAATGGGAGAGATCCATAAACGGATAGTCTCTAAACCATAACCTAAGTCCATACATTGTGATTATCCCTGATTGTAGTGCATAAATGACACCAGGTCTAAATAAAGTTGAGTTCGGATGAATGGCTTCAAAGAGTTAGTTATAAGGCTATACTCTCAGTATAAAATCCTGGCTACGTCCGGTTGCGGTAGTGACATTTTATTCCTTTTTTATAAAAGTTGTATTTATGAGTTGCTGTGCCCGCAACTGCAAAATGAGAATCGTACGGGGGGACAATTTTTTACAGTGACGTAAACAGTATAACGGAAGACCCAAATAAGAGTCTGGGCCAATGTAAAGAACAGGGGCGGAACAGTATTATAAGCATATTCGTAAACCTAAGCCTAAGCATAAGAATGAGTATTCCTATAAGCCTAAGCCAAGCGAAAAAAGTAGCCTAAAGCTTATGCTTACTCTATTCTAGTCCCACAGAAAAATCATCGGCCCCTGATCTGAAATGGGAGAGATCCGTAAACGGATAGTCTCTAAACCATAACCTAAGTCCATACATTGTGATTATCCCTGATTGTAGTGCATAAATGACACCAGGTCTAAATAAAGTTGAGTTCGGATGAATGGCTTCAAAGAGTAAGTTATAAGGCTATACTCTCTTAGTATAAAATCCTGGCTACGTCCTTCACTAAATTAACGCGCGATGAGATTCCCTTAAAACGAGAGTGGTTCAGGGAAGCGAAACGGATATTGGAGTATAAAAGCTTTAAAAATGTTTTATTTTTCTGCCAACGCAATTGAAACGTTCAAATATTCACCAGGTTTTCTAAAATTTTAAAGAAAAAATGGCGGATGCATCGAAATTTTTAAGATTTTGGATGAATTTCATAATTTTCATTTAGTTTTGCTCTAAGCGGGGGGAGAGGTAACAAACTCTCCAAATGTCTAGCATTGGCGTATTCATTATAGACAGCTTTATCGACATGGGCGTGACCAGGGTTTCGGAAAGGGGAGCGTTACGTTGTACTAAAAATTTCCAAGGGGTTTCGTACGGTGCAAACTGAAATCGTGTCTCAAAATCCCAGTATACAAAAATCCCAAACGGGGAGTTGATACCTGAAACCCCCTTGGATACGCCCTTGTTTATTGTAAATAAATTTATGCATAAGGAGAAGGGGTTTGAACGCTTTTTTGCCTACGCTATACTCCGGCACAACCACAGCTACAACAAAGATTATGACTACCACCACAACCACTACAACTAAAACACCGACTACGACTACCACCACAACCACTACAATTAAACAACAGCAACATCTACGACTACAACCATATTAATAAAACCAGTCGTAGTGGGACTACATTTATTGAGTGAAGCTCGAACGCACGTAAGCAATTAAGCTAATATGCAAATTAGCTATTAGCTAACTATTCAATTATCGGTTTTGGATGTTTGTAAACTATTTATTCAAATTCCTCGCATCCAAAAACCCTTCAGCCACTCTAATAATTTTTGGAATAATTTAAAAAGTACTAATTTTGTTTTGTCAATTAAGCTAATAGGCAAATTAGTTATTAGCTAACTATTCAATTATCGGTTTTGGAGGTTTGTAAACAATTTATTCAGATTCTTCGCACCCAAAAAACTACAGTAAGCCCGAATAATTATTGAAATAATTTAAAAAGTCCTAGTTTTGTCTTGTCAATTAAGCTAATATGCAAATTAGCTATTAGCTAACTATTCAATTATCGGTTTTGGATGTTTGTAAACTATTTATTCAAATTCCTCGCACCAAAAATCCTTTAGTGCTGAAATTATATTGCTTTTAACATTAATAATTAGTGAAATATTGTAAAAAGTCCTAATTTAGGCTTATAAACTATGCTAATATGCAAATTATCTATTAGCTAACTGCTCAATTATCGGTTTTGGAGGTTTGTAAACAGTCTCCGCAGACTTCTCGCACCCAAAAACCCTTTAATGCTAAAATTAGATTGCTTCTTACTGTAATAATTAGTGAAATATTGTCGAAAGTTCTAATTTAGGCTTAATTTATTATGCAAATTATCCGTAGCTAATAAACGGCTTAAAATTTAAAACCTCAATGCGACGTTAACACCACAGCATAACTGGCTTTCAAACAAAAAAAGTTTATCAAAATCGGTTCAGCCGTTCCTGAGATTCTTTTCGGACGGACAGACGGACAGACGGACGGACGGACAGACGGACGGACGGACATCCACCTTTCGACCCCCAAGTACAAAACATAAAAAGGTTCGTGAAACTCCGCGCTTCGCTCGGAGTTTCGCTTCGCTCAATAACTGCTACAACGACTACGACTACGACCACACAACCACTACCACTACAAATCAACTATTAATACTACAACTACTGTAGTAGTACCAAGAGTTGTTGATGATCACTCTTTTTTTACAAATTCGTAAAAATTATGTGGTACATAATGTACTGCCCGGCGTCGGGTATTCGGCAGACCCTCCCCCTTATTAGAAGATAATTAAACAATTGCTGCCTTGAAAACGCATGGGTTTTAAAAGCATAAGAAAAGCAAGTTTACAATTTTAGAATATTTGAACATAGGAAATTGAGAGAATCGGTAAATTTTACAGCTCGCTCTGAATGTTAAGCGGAGCGGGTAGGCCAAAAATGCAACGTATGTTAGTTATATTTTTTGTACACAGAATGTGCTTATTTGCACATTCTTGTGCAAATGAACATCCACTCAAGCAGCGCCAAGTACTACGACGACTTTATAAAAGTCAATTCCAGCTGGAGCCTGTAAATTTTATATAAATATAATAAAGATTATTATTTCATATGTCATCAAGTCATGGTATCACTTGTAAAAATACAAAAATTGAAATTAAATGTTAGGAATTCTAGCGCACCTAAGTGTTAAACTTATTAACAAATAGGCAAAGCGCCAGATATAGCGATGAGTTTGTGATGAACGTTTGTGAAAATTATACTAAGGGCAGTATTTGGTACTGCTTTTAGGTATGACAAATATTAGTAGTATACACCCCCCCTTGGGACAGTCGTAAGAGGCTGTCCCTAGGGGGGGTTTTCTTGATGATTTGCAGTTGTACTTTTAGTATTAAAAACACCCACACCCTGACAGAGTATGTTATTATGAGTCTTGATGACTAATACTTGTTAATTTCTTGTTTCAGGTACAAGCATCAAGACGAAAAAAGGTGCTTTACACTTTTTTATATTGTTTGTTCATAATTACTATATAAGTAAATTTTATGTGTTTTTTGTTAGGAGTGTTAAGCAGTGTGTAACCAGCTGTCCGTTTCCCGTAAAAATCGACGTCCGTTTCCGTTATAGAAATAACAGAAATTACGTTCATCCAAAATCTTAAAAATTTCGGAGCATTTGATATATTTCATTGAAATACCCGTGAATTTATGCCAAAATCTTAAAAATTTCGGAGCATTTGATATATTTCTTTGAAATACCCGTGAATTTATGCACGTTTTCAGTTGTGTTGGAAGAAAAAAACATTCGAAACTTTTCCCCATGTATAGAACAGGGCATGAACAGTAGTGTAAGTATATTCCTAAGCCTAAGCGTATGGATGAACCTATTCCTAAACCTAAGCAAAGATTAGTCTAAAGCTTAAACTGACTGTATTGTAGCCTGTTCGGAAAACGATCCGACCCTGTTCTATACATGGGCCGAAACTTTTATACTTCAATATCCGTTTACTCCATGTTTAATATACTTTTATATCCGTTCCCTTTTCGTTTACTCCATGCTTATAATATATGTTTCAGCTAAAGCCTACATGCATAGGTGAAGATCGGTTCGTTTTTCACAGGACTAAGGTTAGACTAATTTTGGTGCAGGTATAGAACAGGATCGTAACATTAGTATAAACATATTCCTAAGCATAAATATTATTCGAAAGCTTATTCTATTGCAATCCCTCAGAAAACTATGTTCCACTGATCTATACACGGTCCGAAGGTGGTAAAGTAGAACTAGGAAAAAGCTGAAAACTAGGGTCCATGTACCGAACAGGGTCTAAACGTTTTCCTGGGGGCTGTAATAGAATAAGAGTAATCTTTAAACTAACTTGTTTGCTTAAACCTAGGCACAGACTTTACGCTTAGCAATATGTTTATACTACTGCGTTCCGTTCCCGTTCTATACCTGCACCAAAATTAGTCTAACCTTAGTCCTGTGAAAAACGAACCGATCTTCACCTATGCATGTAGGCTTTAGCTGAAACATACATTATAAGCATGGAGTAAACGAAAGGGGAACGGATATAAAAGTATATTAAACATGGAGTAAACGGATATTAAAGTATAAAAGTTTCGGCCCATGTATAGAACAGGGTCGGATCGTTTTCCGAACAGGCTACAATACAGTCAGTTTAAGCTTTAGACTAATCTTTGCTTAGGTTTAGGAATAGGTTCATCCATACGCTTAGGCTTAGGAATATACTTACACTACTGTTCATGCCCTGTTCTATACATGGGGAAAAGTTTCGAATGTTTTTTCTTCCAACACAACTGAAAACGTGCATAAATTCACGGGTATTTCAAAGAAATATACCAAATGCTCCGAAATTTTTAAGATTTTGGCATAAATTCACGGGTATTTCAAAGAAATATATCAAATGCTCCGAAATTTTTAAGATTTTCGATGAACGTAATTTCTGTTATTTCTATAACGGAAACGGACGTCGATTTTTACGGGAAAGGGACAGCTGGTTACACCCTGCTTAACACTCCTAACAAAAAACACATAAAATTTACTTATATAGTAATTATGAACAAACAATATAAAAAAGTGTAAAGCACCTTTTTTTCGTCTTGATGCTTGTACCTGAAACAAGAAATTAACAAGTATTAGTCATCAAGACTCATAATAACATACTCTGTCAGGGTGTGGGTGTTTTTACTACTAAAAGTACAACTGCAAATCATCAAGAAAACCCCCCCTAGGGACAGCCTCTTACGACTGTCCCAAGGGGGGGTGTATACTACTAATATTTGTCATACCTAAAAGCAGTACCAAATACTGCCCTTAGTATAATTTTCACAAACGTTCATCACAAACTCATCGCTATATCTGGCGCTTTGCCTATTTGTTAATAAGTTTAACACTTAGGTGCGCTAGAATTCCTAACATTTAATTTCAATTTTTGTATTTTTACAAGTGATACCATGACTTGATGACATATGAAATAATAATCTTTATTATATTTATATAAAATTTACAGGCTCCAGCTGGAATTGACTTTTATAAAGTCGTCGTAGTACTTGGCGCTGCTTGAGTGGATGTTCATTTGCACAAGAATGTGCAAATAAGCACATTCTGTGTACAAAAAATATAACTAACATACGTTGCATTTTTGGCCTACCCGCTCCGCTTAACATTCAGAGCGAGCTGTAAAATTTACCGATTCTCTCAATTTCCTATGTTCAAATATTCTAAAATTGTAAACTTGCTTTTCTTATGCTTTTAAAACCCATGCGTTTTCAAGGCAGCAATTGTTTAATTATCTTCTAATAAGGGGGAGGGTCTGCCGAATACCCGACGCCGGGCAGTACATTATGTACCACATAATTTTTACGAATTTGTAAAAAAAGAGTGATCATCAACAACTCTTGGTACTACTACAGTAGTTGTAGTATTAATAGTTGATTTGTAGTGGTAGTGGTTGTGTGGTCGTAGTCGTAGTCGTTGTAGCAGTTATTGAGCGAAGCGAAACTCCGAGCGAAGCGCGGAGTTTCACGAACCTTTTTATGTTTTGTACTTGGGGGTCGAAAGGTGGATGTCCGTCCGTCCGTCTGTCCGTCCGTCCGTCTGTCCGTCTGTCCGTCCGAAAAGAATCTCAGGAACGGCTGAACCGATTTTGATAAACTTTTTTTGTTTGAAAGCCAGTTATGCTGTGGTGTTAACGTCGCATTGAGGTTTTAAATTTTAAGCCGTTTATTAGCTACGGATAATTTGCATAATAAATTAAGCCTAAATTAGAACTTTCGACAATATTTCACTAATTATTACAGTAAGAAGCAATCTAATTTTAGCATTAAAGGGTTTTTGGGTGCGAGAAGTCTGCGGAGACTGTTTACAAACCTCCAAAACCGATAATTGAGCAGTTAGCTAATAGATAATTTGCATATTAGCATAGTTTATAAGCCTAAATTAGGACTTTTTACAATATTTCACTAATTATTAATGTTAAAAGCAATATAATTTCAGCACTAAAGGATTTTTGGTGCGAGGAATTTGAATAAATAGTTTACAAACATCCAAAACCGATAATTGAATAGTTAGCTAATAGCTAATTTGCATATTAGCTTAATTGACAAGACAAAACTAGGACTTTTTAAATTATTTCAATAATTATTCGGGCTTACTGTAGTTTTTTGGGTGCGAAGAATCTGAATAAATTGTTTACAAACCTCCAAAACCGATAATTGCATAGTTAGCTAATAACTAATTTGCCTATTAGCTTAATTGACAAAACAAAATTAGTACTTTTTAAATTATTCCAAAAATTATTAGAGTGGCTGAAGGGTTTTTGGACGTAGTCGGTGTTTTAGTTGTAGTGGTTGTGGTGGTAGTCATAATCTTTGTTGTAGCTGTGGTTGTGCCGGAGTATAGCGTAGGCAAAAAAGCGTTCAAACCCCTTCTCCTTATGCATAAATTTATTTACAATAAACAAGGGCGTATCCAAGGGGGTTTCAGGTATCAACTCCCCGTTTGGGATTTTTGTATACTGGGATTTTGAGACACGATTTCAGTTTGCACCATACGAAACCCCTTGGAAATTTTTAGTACAACGTAACGCTCCCCTTTCCGAAACCCTGGTCACGCCCATGTCGATAAAGCTGTCTATAATGAATACGCCAATGCTAGACATTTGGAGAGTTTGTTACCTCTCCCCCCGCTTAGAGCAAAACTAAATGAAAATTATGAAATTCATCCAAAATCTTAAAAATTTCGATGCATCCGCCATTTTTTCTTTAAAATTTTAGAAAACCTGGTGAATATTTGAACGTTTCAATTGTGTTGGCAGAAAAATAAAACATTTTTAAAGCTTTTATACTCCAATATCCGTTTCGCTTCCCTGAACCACTCTCGTTTTAAGGGAATCTCATCGCGCGTTAATTTAGTGAA
This sequence comes from Enoplolaimus lenunculus, assembly GCA_030248215.1. NCBI lineage: Eukaryota > Metazoa > Nematoda > Enoplea > Enoplida > Thoracostomopsidae > Enoplolaimus > Enoplolaimus lenunculus. Next base: position 75,227 of record JASANG010001682.1, read on the forward strand.
GGACGTAGCCAGGATTTTATACTAAGAGAGTATAGCCTTATAACTTACTCTTTGAAGCCATTCATCCGAACTCAACTTTATTTAGACCTGGTGTCATTTATGCACTACAATCAGGGATAATCACAATGTATGGACTTAGGTTATGGTTTAGAGACTACCCGTTTACGGATCTCTCCCATTTCAGATCAGGGGCCGATGATTTTTCTGTGGGACTAGAATAGAGTAAGCATAAGCTTTAGGCTACTTTTTTCGCTTGGCTTAGGCTTATAGGAATACTCATTCTTATGCTTAGGCTTAGGTTTACGAATATGCTTATAATACTGTTCCGCCCCTGTTCTTTACATTGGCCCAGACTCTTATTTGGGTCTTCCGTTATACTGTTTACGTCACTGTAAAAAATTGTCCCCCCGTACGATTCTCATTTTGCAGTTGCGGGCACCGCAACTCATAAATACAACTTTTATAAAAAAGGAATAAAATGTCACTACCGCAACCGGACGTAGCCAGGATTTTATACTGAGAGTATAGCCTTATAACTAACTCTTTGAAGCCATTCATCCGAACTCAACTTTATTTAGACCTGGTGTCATTTATGCACTACAATCAGGGATAATCACAATGTATGGACTTAGGTTATGGTTTAGAGACTATCCGTTTATGGATCTCTCCCATTTAAGATCAGGGGCCGATGATTTTTCTGTGAGACTAGAATAGAGTAAGCATAAGCTTTAGGCTACTTTTTTCACTTGGCTTAGGCTTATAGGAATACTCATTCTTATGCTTAGGCTTAGGTTTACGAATATGCTTATAATACTGTTCCGCCCCTGTCCTTTACATTGGCCCAGACTCCTTTGGGTCTTTACGTCACTGTAAAAAATTGTCCCCCCGTACGATTCTCATTTTGCAGTTGCGGGCACAGCAACTCATAAATACAACTTTTATAAAAAAGGAATAAAATGTCACTACCGCAACCGCTGAAATTTCAGGCCCATGTAAAATTCAGGGGCGGAAAGTTTTCTGCGAGACTGCAATAAACTAAGCTTAAGCTTTAAACTACTTTTTTCCTTGGCTATATGCTTAGGAATATGCTCATTCTTACGTTGGGCCATACTGTTCCGCCCCTGTTCTTTACATAGGCGGAACTTCCAACAAAATTTGTATTTGACTCAGTTCGAGTTGTAATATTTATTTCTGCATCAGCATAAGGAAACTACCACTCGCCTCTTGATGAATGAACGTAAGAATAGTTTACTCCATAAATAATAAGTCACATGCACAAAAGTGCACGGCAAATGCTACCGTGCGAAACGTAAATATTAGTGATGGGTTCAATAGTGCTGGGTATTCGGTTTAGGAGATTGCTACTCAGTAATAAATACTTTCATTGGTCACCTAGTGAGTTGATTTGGTTTGCCTCCGATCTATCAGATGTCACCCTTATCTCGAACTGTATATGAGTACATGAGTCGCTTTCCATTCCAAGAAGAAAGAACCACGTTAAAAATATACTTACGCTCAATCGTACAAATATCAGCCTATGTTATTTTTGTGGTGCCCTGCTTTCAGCGGCTGATCCTGAAATTTCTGAACGGGTCAGGATATTAATGTTTTGAAACGCAAAATTTTTGAGGGGGAGAACTGTAATGTAGGGGAACCTTATCATTTCACCACAAAAAAATTTCTGAAGGGAAAATTGTAATGTAAGACCGTACCATTTTATTACAAAAACATTTCTGACAAGGTGGCGTACGCCGCCCCGCTCCCCCTTCTCTGGATTCACTAGATTCCAGCTTAAATTTTAGACTATTATGTTTTTTGCTTGGGCCTAGGCTTAAGCTTTTAGACTTGTGTTTTTTACGCCGAGGAGGCTTAAACTTAGGAATATATTTTGGTTGTTACATTGCTAAAAGTAATTTTGTCCAAATCTTTAGGACCCGCTCTAGTCTTAATATACCGGTACATATTTCCGATTTGGCTCCTCATAACCCCCCTGATAATTTCAATCAAATCAAATCTATATTTTTTCATGTATATTACTACGTAAAAGCGACGCGCTGAGTCGAATTGCGTCATATAATGCCTATTATGACTAATTTAGCGCACCTAATATCTATTAATTTCACGACAAAAACGTAGGAGGAACCTTTTTCCATAGCAACCAATCTTTTTGAATTAATTTTTTACTTTTTCTTTTTCTCTCTTCAGGAGGGACGACGCTGTAGCTTCATTGTTTCTTCCGCATTTTGAAAAAACACTAAGCAGGGTGAGGTTGTCGCTGCCCCAAACCCTCAATAAGGTGTTCAGTATTCAGATAGCTACAATCGCTGACAAAGTACTTTTGGACTGTAGCTTCATACTCAGTTAGACTTGGCGTCTTATTAAATCAAGATCGATCAGTTTAAAATGACACCCAGTATGTAATCTCGCGACACGACTTGGTATATGTATATTTTAGTAAATTTTGTTTATTGCAAAGGTAACGTATTTAGTAGTTGAGGGTGCGTATTCGATGCAAATTTTTCACTTGGCTAATTATGAGATTTAAAAAATTCGAAGTCATTATTCCGATTAATATCAAGTTAAACTGAAGTTTTTTAATTTTGGGATGTTTTAAGAAATCAAATTTTAAATCATCACGGAAATATGCAGGAATGTGGTTCAATATTTTAATTCAGGCTTGAATACAGAATTTATTTTCGTCAGCTCCAGCTGCTTTAACGGTGAAACAATGCAAACTATTCGAAATTTTTTTTACACAATAACATCTCGGATATCCGGATACACGTTTCATTTCGGATACATATCCGGATATTTTTCATATCCGGATATCCGGTGCCCATCTATAGTAGATATATATGCATAAAATGTCTAGACAAACGCGATTAACTTTCTGTTTAAATTTAACGGATCCTGCACCACTAGCATAAGTTCTGGCAGCGGCGGTATAGATAACTTGTTGGAAACAAATGTAAAACTTCGGTATTAAACAATCTTGAGTTACACAATGTTGAACAAAGCAGGGTATAAGAATTTCAGACACTGCGTTAAAATTAAAATTGTTAATGTAGTGATCCGAACAAAAGGGTATGTATTTATTTTGCTGCACTAGGGGATACTCGTGCCTTCAGGCTAACATACTGTTACTTATTTTCCAACCTATCTAATGCCGTTGTATTCTCCACCGTTATCTGATTCTAATCTTTCTTTACAACAGTAGTGATCGCATTAGTATTGTCCCTTAATCTTTTTACAGAACTTCGTACTGATCGCAACCGTTTATTTATTTGTTCAGGGACATTTGGTATTTAGGAACTCTAATATGCAAGAAATAGTAAACGATAAGAATTTTCAAAACCGCCAAGTGCTAAACCGAATGTTTGCTCGACGCTGCGCGTTACACACTAAGAATGGTATACCGTTAAAATGTAAATGTAGGTACATACTTTATACTCATGGATGCAATGAACATAAAAATAAATTCTCGCTAAAAGTATGCGTACACATAAGACACGTTACTTTTTATGATTCCATTTCCTAACCCAACAGTAAAGCTTAGTTCGAACCAGTTGTAATAATACATACACATACATGTTAATTCTGTTCTTCGTGCACTGGTAGAATTTATTATAAATATTGTAAAGGCACCACGGCGAGAAACATGGCAAATTTGATCCAATATTATATCGGTTCACGAATCCACATGCTGTCTAAAATATGCAAACAATGCATAACGGAAAATTTGCAATCATCAAAGTACATACACACATACAATGATTTACACCCTAAGTGGAAGGAAAAACACACAAATCAAAATCTATCTAGCGTGCACTACGTTTTATTTTTAACAAACTTTATTATTCTGGCGATTTTAAGTTTGCCAAATGTTTCAAAAGTAAGCATTTTCATTTTCAAAACATTGTTTTGCCGAATATTACACCGGAAAGGGATTTCTGGTCGGTCCCAGATGTAAACATACCTCTTCGGCACGTTTCATTGAATTATCATTTTGAAGTTCCCTTTGTCCACAAAACGTTAGGCTACGTAAAACTTACCTCTGTACAACTAAAGAAATAGTACTATCAGCTGATTTCATTTGGTGGACAACGTCTGCGGGAGTGCAATCAGCAACAGAAGATCCATTCACCTAAAACAATAGAACACAACACATATCAACACAAAGACACTACAAGAACAGAAAAACGTTGTTAGATTTGCAAAGCACAAACAAAACCAAATATTATTGTGTGTCTCTGTAACGCAAACAATGACAAATTCCGATTCATAAAATTACGCTGGTGCTTATACCTATGCTAGCAAAACAGTTTCCCATAGATAATAAGTGAACGAACGTACGATATTAAAACATTTCGTTGGCTGTGAGGTCTGCCTAACTTTCAGCACTACTTTTCTCAGCTTCACCCTACGCTACAAAAATAAGACTAGTTTTATATATTTTATGCGTTAAGAATGTGACTGCAAGAAATACATGATCTCGCTTAACTCGAATCAGCCAAAAATCGAAAATGACACATTTTATTTAAATCAGAAAGGCTTTATTTGAAAATCTCAAAAGGAAAATCATCCGAAGTGATCCAGCGAGTAACTTTTGATAAAGACCTTCCAACTTTCCAATTTGACAATAACAACTATATCAAAGTATCTCACAGTTCAAATGTACAAATTTTTCAGCACAACAATTTGTATATTTAATCCAGATTTTGTAGCCTAAAGATGCCATAACAACAATACTACATCGAGTATTACCAAAGTACCATAAAAACAAAGGTGAAGGCATAAATAAGGCCAACGTTTTCCACAAACAAAATGATTTATAAAAATCAATTAGGTCTTAAACATAAAATATTTGTGGCAAATTGGCATTAAAATACCTCCACTAAACGATCACCAATTCTTAGCCTGCCGTCCAATGCTGCAACGCCGTTCGGTATAACATCGCGAATATAAATTTGCGACACTAAATGTTGATAGGTCGAAGAAAGATCAGGAGCATAATGCTGCCGTTTGGGGTGGTTTGCCAAGACTGAGACCAATTTTCGACTCTGGTGACGGTTTCGTTAACACAACAGTTATTAAATTTTCAGGTGGCGCAGGTTTTGATGCAACTTTGACACTGCTGCGTCGAGATGATCCAATCCTCTGAAACAGCAATAACCAGTGCTACAAATAGCAGTTTTTGTTACCTACCTTAGAAGTTATGCTTTGATGGTTTGAGTCGTCGCTAGAAAACTCAAATGTAAGAGGATGGCGACCTCATGCTAACTAAACAAACCCAGTAACTAACAATAACAAAAGCGATTTTTAATAATAATTTTCTAGCATCATTAGCAATTTTTCCACGACGATTGATTTACAAAATAAAAACGATAATAAAAAATCATGAAACAAGTTAATAGACATATACCGCAAACGAGACTCAATACTGACAAACAACTGGATATCAAATAAACTATTGGATACTGCGCAAAACAGACAACACAAACACAACAACATCAACCAACCTAATACTCATGTAATAAAGCATTGGATACAATGACTTCTTTGAAAATTTGCACGAGTGTTTGTAGCAGGATCTGGCTCATTTACAAGGTTATCTGTTGAGTGTTGCTTCGATTTGGGCCTACTCAAACCGAGAACGACAGGTGATGGTGACGATTTCAGGAGTGCAACAACTTCCTGATGTGTTACTGCTCTGGTATCGCGGTTGTTGACCTGTAGCAGTCACAAACTGATAACACAAAACACAATTCTACATGCAAGCAAGGCGGATAGTTTGTTGCTCATGCTCTCCAAGAATTAAGAATTTGATGCATGCGTCATTCACGTGTTACCGGCCGTAAATTGAGATTTATAGCTGTCGGAATTGCCTTTCTTGACGAACTGCTTCTCACTGGCGATAGGTGCTAAACATATTTTTTACAAAATAAGATCCATAAGTAAGAAGTTATTACTTAATTGAACACAAAACAACGTATTGAGAGCAATATCAATGCATGCCGACTTGTTTCTGGGGTGTTTTGAGTTTGTGAAACGAACTGGTACAGCTCCTTGGTTTTTTCGAATATGAACTTTTTAATACACACTTTTCGCGCGTCCGAAGGCATCTATCGACGTAGGTCTACGGGTAAAGGTGTTTTGGACAATTCCCTATAGTAACTGTTATACAGTTTCACTACCACGTGAACACCAGGTTGCGACCGGACAGTGAATTTTTTCCGGAACGCAGATCAACCGGATATACGTAAACTGGTAACGGTCAGCATACCCCGGTCGAATGCTACTTTGAAGGGAGCTTTTTGATCTTCAATGCACACGAACGATGTCTTAGTAACGCCGAAAAAATGAAATAATTTAAAAGGGTTAAAAAGTGGGTTATGTTAATTATAGGGGCCTGCCCACTGGGAAAGTGAGTGGGAGTCTCAGAGGCCAGGAAGGTTAATCTAAACATTAGGCTTATGTTAAGCTTATGCTTAAACTTGGGTTTAGGTCTGGGCTTAGTAGGCAAGCCCTTATGGACTAAATATGTAAAGAAAAAGGCTTCAAAACAAACTCTCGCGCCGAGACAATAATATCACCGCGTTGTATATTTGGACAGCGACAAAGCCGGTTCGTCGACAAGTGCTTTAACGTAAATACGTTTTTGGCCAGTGCCACCGCCGGCAATTTTGATACCGAGGCCACCGCGTTCGTTCTTGAATAGTTCAACTGTTTCGATATCTTACTGTATCAGAACAAGAAAAACATTGTTCAATAGACTCGAAAGTTTACTCTCGCATAAATATAAATTCGATATTTGCACAATACCAACAGCAAAAATGATAGCAAAAAATATTAAGTTTACGCAACACAAAATAATAACTCAACGTACATACTTAAGTAGACTGGGGCTAACGAAGCTTCGCAACTTTCATTGTTAAAATAGTTAGGCAAACGTTTCAGCAAAATCATATTTTAACTAATAACGCGCACATTTCTACAAATACAAAAGCGCACGCAATTCTCAATTTTTATTTTTACTAAGAACCATTATTTTACGCCAAATGGCCTTTTTAGGTGTACATAAAAACAAGTATACTGCGAATACGAAAACCAGCATTGAGTATCATAAGGTCTTAATTTTATTGAAGTATGTACTTAACATCTGACCCCGGATCCAACGGAATATTATGACATTAGACTGCAATGTTTCAGTTATCCGGTCGCAATCTGGTGAATATCTATAGCTCGCGTCTTCCTTGATGTGACATTTAGAACATTAGCCGCACGTCACTTACTAACATAATTATTGAGGTAGAACTTAAAGGTTTACGCGATTAACACAAAAAACGACGGCATCCAAAACATTCTTAACATCCGGAACTATGATTACGAGTTACGCGTTTGGTTGGTTATTTGATATTATTTAGGCACAAGTTTTTAAAGCAAAATCACAAAGTAGTGAGTAAAAGCAACAAATACGAAGACTGTAAGAACAATATTAAAGACAATCGTAAACCGCCGTTAAATTACGCAGTCTACCGAATCAAAACGAATTATCCAGTCAGTAAAGAAGCATTAAGATAGCACACGAGCGACAGACCGTAGCCCGAAAATTAATGAAAAGTGGTGAATCTCACAAAAATAAAAATGCCGCAGACACTAAAATTTCCCTCACTCGCACTTCGCATTTAATGGCACATGGATGTTGAACATAGGTGGTATCGGTATGTATGGACAGTACAGGTTCAAGAGTTGTGCTAAACAAGGTTGCAATGTTCGGGTTTGCAATTATAAAAGCGGAACGTCTCCTGAACCGGAATCGGAACTTTCGGTAGAACTATAGTAAACGTTTAAGATTTTTGCCCCCTGTGCTAAACAAAGGATGACATATTTTCCGGCAAACCACATAACAGGATCAGCCTAAAGCTAGAACAGCGTTTCGTGATTTAACCCAAGAACTTAATGTGCCCAGCTTCTCGCTTGTTTCGCTCATGAAGTTTATAATGAAATAAATTAGTACTCATCCAGCAAATAGTTCCTGTTCAATTCAGCCCTCATTAAATTTTGCGAATGGCCCCCATGCCCTCCGACAGTATACAGGACTGTCACCTCCAGCCAAGCATTTCCCACGGCCACGCCCGAATATTAGATCGCTCCACCAATAAAATTCTGGCAACGCGCCTGAATTTAGCAGATGGATAACTTAATTATCATTTTAAAAATGATTTTCACGCCTGTCACTTCTTTACTCATATTCGTACCTTATCGGGATCGTAGTCTGGCACATCTCTGAGACTTAAACTGTCAGTCCAGTCACCACCGCTTCCATTCAGCTCACCAGTGCTTGACCTCGAATGATTGGATCTGATGAAAAAATTACATTTTTAAGGATTCGAATTCAGGAAGAAGTAGTATACA